>NIPM01000241.1:102011-296517 GCA_002738285.1 Holacanthella duospinosa | reverse complement strand
AACAAACTCATGCCAATTCAAAGTGTAAATCACTCTAAAAATTAAGATTACTTATTATTACTTTACTTAATTAGTCCTGCGTATGCGGGGGTGTCTTAGCAAATTAACATTTTTATAAAAATGATGCTCTCTGACACTTGAATAAATTATCAAACAAACAAACAAAAAAAAATTATTTATTCTAAAAATCAATTTAATCACAATTTGTCTTTGGCATTTTAATTTTAGTGCTCCTAAGAAGCGCCATCCTCTCGGCGTACCTGTTCAAGGTGCGAAAAGTAACTTTAATTTTATTAAATATTATTTCAAAATGACATCACTTGACCTTAAAATTTATAGTGGATCTGGATCAAAGGGAAAAAATGGTNTGACCTTAAAATTTATAGTGGATCTGGATCAAAGGGAAAAAATGGTTGCCGGAATTCAAAATCGTAAGTTTCTGTTATAAAAATTCAATTTTTTATAATTTAACCTGGTTATTTGAATTTCAGAGGTCAAAAGAACGGCGATCCTCACGTAAGCTGCACGAGGGGGACTGGGCGCATCATGTAATTACTCCGGAGAAGATGACAAGCGCTTGAAGGTATGAAATGAAAAGTTAGTATAAAAACTTATAATTTATATATGATAATTTAAAACAGTTGGAAGTCAAGAAGGGGGACAAGAAATCAGGATCNGATAATTTAAAACAGTTGGAAGTCAAGAAGGGGGACAAGAAATCAGGATCGCTTGAAGCTGGAAAGAAGGACAAACGTCGAAAGAGCAACCAGTCCAAGGGAACGAAATACTGAAATCTATCACACAAAACTGTGGGGATTTGAGCATAAGACTCAATCCCCACTACTGTACTCATAAATGAGACAGTAGACTCCTTACCNTTTCTCTTTGTGATTTAAATTATTATTAACGTTCATTGTAATAATTTGGGGTTAATGATCTCGTAGTTTATTGAACGCTTTGTAGTATGCTAATAACCTTGTGTTAGTCTTAATAGGTAAATAAGTATAGCTCAATAGGTTTTTAACCTCGTCCGAATAGGTTAATGACCTCTTAGTACTCTATGTGGAATATAAGAACTTTTTTTTTCTACGCATATCCTGGACTTAAAAAATAATATATTTTATGAAAATTGTGAGAAAGGGCGTGATTTAAAAAAAAATCTNATTATTATTAACGTTCATTGTAATAATTTGGGGTTAATGATCTCGTAGTTTATTGAACGCTTTGTAGTATGCTAGGTAAATAAGTATAGCTCAATAGGTTTTTAACCTCGTCTGAATAGGTTAATGACCTCTTAGTACTCTATGTGGAATATAAGAACATTTTTTTTCTGCGCATATCCTGGACTTAAAAAATAATATATTTTATGAAAATTGTGAGAAAGGGCGTGATTTAAAAAAAAATCTNGCGCATATCCTGGACTTAAAAAATAATATATTTTATGAAAATTGTGAGAAAGGGCGTGATTTAAAAAAAAATCTTCAATTAGGATTTGGATATGTGACAAAATAAAAATTCCTAGTTAACATTTTGACGTCACTGCACTGGATCAATGACCTTGTTTATTTCAAATAAACCAATTATTTAGTTTTGTAATTGAATTTGTTAATAATTTTAATATTTATTTTTATTAGTATGTATGAAATATTTACATCAAAACTTACATTGTAATATCTATTTTAATGTCTAGAACAATAAAGTGCATGAAATTATTATACAGGAGAATGTAATTAGGTTAAGTTTGTAATAAAAATAAGTCTATTAATAAAATAGACAAACGAATTTGACATTTCATTTTTAGCTTTTCTTCGAAACATCCCTGCTTACCATCGTCCTCAACAAAAGTAAAACATTGTGAGTATATTTCGTTAATTTGATCCTGTTTGAACTTGAATATAATATGAGATCATCAGAATCGTCAGAAAAACTAGGGAAAAGATTTAAATAAATAAATTATTCAGTCGTACAATTAAAAAATATAAGATTTCTAATTAATAATTAATTTTCTTTAAAAAATTGAGGTCAATGACCCCGTAGCATGGCTGATCAGAAATCTCACTGAGGTCTATGACCCCGTAGCATGGCTGATCAGAAATCTCACATTTAAATATCATCAATAATAATTATTTAATATTTTTGCACCAAATTTAAAAAAAAAAATTTTTTTTAGTTGTGGTAATCAGTTCATCCGCAAGTAACGCAAGAACGTAGTTGGGCAAATTTAAAATCTAAATAAAAAATTAAAAAAAGTGTTCAACAAAAGCCAGTTAACTAAAATCTAACCTCAATGAGTCTGACTGAGTTTGAGTCATGAGTACATTGACTCCTGAGTCATTAAGTTTAAAAAAAGTTATAATTTGTAAAATTAAACTTGAAATATAAGTTTTTGGTGATAAAAGGCTTCTCTGCGTCTGACTGGGTGAGAGAGTGTAAATAAATAGGCTATTTGGTTGGATGTTCATTTAATGGTTAAGATAGATTGTGTAAAAAGTTAGGTTGTGGACTCCTTCAGTCTGGTGTTAGTAGTGAGGTTGTGAGGTTCGTCTCAAGGTTTTGTCTCCAATTTAACTTAACTTTGTACTGAGATGTAAAAGGAGCCAAAAAGTCAACGGAAGTACTCAACAAATTTCAAATCTGTGCTATAGGGAGTCGAATTTCCAACTTCACCTGTCTCTCATCAAATGAAATACATTAACATCCACTACTTGAATCACTCACATTCAATCAGGTAAAGTGAACCCCTCTCATAATATTTTTCTTTTACTATATATATATATATTATTATATTATTATTTTCTGGTACAGTTTCTTTATAAAGTTCTTTATTTTTCTTAACAGCTTTGAATTGTTGTTCCTCTCCAAGTTGGCATAACCTTGAACTGGGATTAATCATAAGTGTTGAATTTTCTACCGACTGGGCAAATAGTTCAATAATTATTAGTAATTAGATTCTCTTGGAAGAAGAAGAAGAAGAAGAAGAAAAAAGAATGATGGCGATGGACCCTCCTATCAATAGGGTTCTAACATCGTGACCTTTTTGTCATACTACTTTACAAATTGCCATTTTCTTAAAGGTAAGAGAAGAAAAAAAAATTATTATTATTTTTTTTTTAATTCAATCTTAATTAATATTCAGTGATAGTTGTACAAATTATTTACCAGTTTTAACTGAGCAATATGATTCGCTAAACATATTTATTTTTTTTTGATTAGAGAGGGCGAGGCATTGATTTATACTTGAGTATGAACTCAACGCATGATTAGGACCTTCATTGCATGTACGCACAAGACACAAGGTTTTTAGAAATGATTGGGTGACACTCGTCTAATTTCTCAGACTCTTGGGAATATACACGTTCGTGAGTTCAATTTTAGTGAATCAATTATACTCCTGTTGATTTTGTACAGGATGGAATTGAGTTTAGAGATAAAAATTTTAAGTTGAGACTAAAATAGAAGAAAACAGTTGTTCATTCTCATGAATTCGATTCCCTCAGCCTGCTAAGTCTCCCTCAACAAAAATATAAAATTACAGTCACTCATAAGATTTCAATCTTTGACCTTTTGAATCCGTCCTCACTAAATGTTAAGAATAATGAGTTAATAATGGACATAACAGTAAAGAGATTTTTTGAACTATTAGTCTACCAAGCCGTGGTTGGTATAATAATCAAATTCACATCAGGATATTGTGGTTAATTTGGTTAGAAAGAAAACTATGGGTATGAAGTCATACGATTACGCAGAACCACACTATTCAGCTCTTACAAATTCTGAATAGAATAATTGCCGTTATTGATTAGTTAAAAGTAAGAAGAAAAAAAAAAGATTGATTAAAGTATGTCACTCGAATCTCATTGCTCTCTGGCTAAAAATTTTCCAGTACACCAGCTGGCGTGTAGTGGAATTAATTTCTCATTAATCGACGACACCCGACCTGCCCATTGTCTTTTTATTACGTGAAGGAGAACAAAGTCATATTTTCAGTTTAGCAAGGCTTAACAATCAACTACTGTTCCTCATTCATTCAATTCCGGCTAATAACTCAACAAAGCTAACCTATTATTTTTATTATTACTTTTACTTTCTCCTTCAAATTAAGACCTTGGTAGAATAAATAATTGCTCAAGAGGTTATTATAAACTCAATTTGTTTACAATTCTGCTCTGAAAGTAGTAGGAATGAACTAATTTAAACAAACCTTTGTATAACTGTGGAAATGAAGTTTAAGTGGTTGTGAAAAGGGAAGGAACATTGAACTCATTTTCTGTTATAACTTTTAGGCCTCATTTTCCATTGTTTTGGTACCCTTTGACCTTCTTTTTTTTTCCAGAAATTCCCACTTGTTGAGTACGTCTGAAATTATTATACTTTTTAATGACATGGAGACATAGCATGTGACGTTCTCGCGTGTCTTTGAAAGAACGGAAATTATGAACTGTCCATGTCCATCTCACGTATTTATGAATATTGATTATTACAGAACTTCATGTCCATGTCACCTGGAAGGTTGATACATACATACAAGGTTAATTGTTTCGATGTCTTCTCATAAAGTACTTTGTATTTTATGTTCAGAAAACCAAAGAGATGATATTTTATTATTAATAAGTACCATCTGGAATGGTGATGACGGCTGATTGATTGATGAGGTTTTGGGACTTTGCACTTGTTACCTTATAGTACGAAAGTGAATTATTTTACAAATTTTTTTAGATCAATATTCTAGGGGAATTGGGATATCTACGCAGTAGAACAGTAATTATTTTCCACACCAGCATTGCTGGAAAACTTGAACTACTTTTTTCTTTATTGTCTTTATGAGCTTTAGCAGCGGATTTGCATTGATACATTACAAACTCACCTAACATTATATTTATTTTCCAACTAATATTAAAATTCGGTATAGACAGGCTACGCTTTCGATGGTTCCTCATGCTAATTATTTGGATGTTATAGCTCCATTGGTTTTTCCGGTGCTTTGTAGTGATTTTAGGGTCATGAATAATTGACTTTGGAATAGAAAGTAAACTTTTCATCATTTTTGGTCATTATAACTCAGGATGTAACATCAGCAAATACGATTAGTGCTGAGAACCGCAACCACTGCGCTCCTAAGAGAGAAAAAAAATTTTTTATAGTGTGTGAAGGTGAATATAAGAAGGAATGAAAATGAGTTAACTACAGTCTTATGATTCTGTGCATAATACTGAAACGCTGGGAATTTGAGTTTACTGAATAGATTCAACAGTTGGTTGCGTCTAGACGTATCCAATAACTTTCTTATGTTTCTTTTTTCTTTGGGGGGGAGGGGGGCTTGGTTCCTTTCCAGTAGAAATTTATCTAGCAAATGGTCATTATTTGCTAAAAGTCAGAAAGAAAAGGAGGCTAAAGACAGAGTTCGGAAAAATCGGATTTTTATATAAAAATGCAAAAAATTTGATAAAAATTTTTTTTTAATTCAATTCATTGAATTTTTGTGTCGATTGTCTGAAAGTTCATTCAAAAATAAAATATTAGAATATCTTATTGGTCATGATGACAATGCTGACATTTTTTGTCTCAAGTGCATTTATTGCTCTATTTATTAATTTGATCAAAATTATCACAAATTTTTATGATTAAATTACCAATTTTTGTGTAAAATATTTCTCTGAATTCCAATTTTTAAAATTTTCAAGTTTTTTATTCTGTCTAATAAAACAAAACAAAAAAAAATCAGAATTTGAATTCAGAGTTCTTCCTATTGGATAAAATTAAAAATTAGAAAGAAATTTTTTTTTATTCTAGTATTACCATGATTTAAATCCTGATTTAAATCCAGCTTTGAACCCGGGTTAGAGAACAATGAACTTGTTTTGTCGGAATTTCTGGACACTTTGGAAAGTTCAACAATTTTCTGCCCTACTCCATCTCACTTCCTCTTATTTTTCCACTCATTTATATTCTGACTTGTCTTTTTCAATTACCAAACAGACTCATTCCAGAAGGAAAACGAATTAAAAACAAAGTTTTCGCCAGGTGAATTTATCACAATTTCCAGAAAAGCGACATTTTTATTCCGTTTTTTTTTTCTACTAGTTTCTAACATTGAGATGATCCATGGTGTTGGATTTAAATTCAAATTTCAACACATGTACTGGCATATTATATATATTTACACTTGTTTTTATTTGGTCACGGATTAGTTACGTAGTAGTGGTGTGGGGTGTGATTAGTAGTTTGTCACGAAATGCCATTTTTATTTTCGATTCTTAAATTATAGATTTTCGTTTCACTTTATTTCATCCTTGACCTTCATTTTTAAATTCAAAATTCATGTCAATGGCAAAGGAAATTTTTCAAAACCAGGGTTTAGGATATTGAGTGATTCAGAAAAAAATTTTAATATTGAAATAGTTCCTAGATAATCGAAATTCTTTAGACGGATCCTATAATCGTAAAGATGCGTGTGATTCTTAATAACCTAGTGAGAAAATAACAGTAAAAAAAAATCATTATCCTTCAACAAAAACAAATGGAAATTAGATCGAAGACGAAAGTTTTATGTGAGTCATCCAGCATATTATTTGTAATTATGTTTGCGAAAGTATTTAGTGTACAATTATTATTTTCATTGAATCATCTAATTCTCACTAAATTCCATATCTACAAGTTTAAAAAGACCGATGGAGTTTTTAAGAACCAAATAATTTAACCTCGAGTGACCTATTCTACTGTGTACTTGAGCTTTTTTTCTCTCATACTTGACCGACTAACTGGAATGAATTTTTATGTTTCAAAATTATTTATAAGATAATATTACTATGTTAGGTCGAAATGAATTTTATCACTTCCTAATTGGGCAAGAGTGATTTTAGCTAAGTAGATCCTTAGTAAATATTTAGTAAGTAAGTAAAAAATTCAAGTGTAAATTTGGTGACAAATTGTTAAGTGGCGATAGGTGGACAGACGTATTATTGATTAGATTTAGTTATGGATTTCCTGCTAAATTGAAGGTTAACATGCATGCCGTTTGAAGTATTATTCTCTCACCCCTTTATGCTCTAATGACAGATTCTAGTCAGCAGTATTTAGCTTATGATAGTTTACGATAGATCGAGATTGTTCAGTTGAATCTTTTTGTCTCCCTGGATGAGTGGTTTGAGATAAGGTTTTTTGCAAATTTCTGATATTGGAATTTAATCCATCGAATGAAGGCAGTTCGTATTTGCCATATTGCTCGGAGGTACGTGATTCAACTTACTCTCTCTCTCTCTCTCTCTCTCTCTGTGTTCTGGAGCAGATGATAATTTAGTTAACAATTAATTTTACAACATGACGTTAGAGATGTCATTTTAGAATTGAAGTGATCTAAAGGTAAGAGATTGGATATTTGATGAAAGAAAGCCATTGTCTTTTTTATCTTTTAGTTCTACTCTCTCACTCTCATTCTATTTTTGTAAATATTTTAAACTGCACTTAAACCACAATGACAAGAACTTGGGTGCATTTACCGATGAGCTAATTAAGAGTTTAGTCCAATTAGTTTTAGTTAAGATTTTAGTTGGGGTTTGGGTTTGAGAAATTAACCCAAGTCATTTTTTTGAGCTACGTATGAAGATCCGATTGAAAAGAATAATTATTGGTTGCACATTTATAAAGCTTCAAGTTATTATTTATTTGTAAACTTGATATTTAAAGTAGGATTTTGAATTTGATGTACGAAATTAACTACAATATGACAAAATCATGTCTACCTACTCTCGTATTATGAAGAATTGTTTGAATGAAATTAAAATTAATTAGCCGCGCCTTTATCCTTATTTGTTTCTAACAAAGGTAGAAGTAGATAAAAATTTTAATTATGATTGATTGTGTTGAAGATTAAATTCTTTTTGGAAATAAGCTTTATTTTTTTTAGTTAATAATTTTGATTGATTTTTTTTTAGATGAGTATAGTTGAGGATGTCAAAGGAGACGAATCAGTTTCAAGAGTGCCCACCGTCTGCGACGATGTATGTTTTTCCATCATCTCAAGATCCACTGGGAGAATCCCAGATTCCAACGTTTTCTTCAGAGCCATTGAGATCAACACTTGTACGAATGGAGACTCTCACTCATCCCCTAGCGTCAGGAGAAGCTATCCCTTTATCACATCCCAAGACGTCACAAAAACCACCACTTCAAAAAACTGTATCCCTGGGCAGAGGAACTTTAGATTTCGTAAGCGAA
The DNA here is from genome assembly GCA_002738285.1 of Holacanthella duospinosa. Taxonomy (NCBI): domain Eukaryota; kingdom Metazoa; phylum Arthropoda; class Collembola; order Poduromorpha; family Neanuridae; genus Holacanthella; species Holacanthella duospinosa. The sequence goes on along the minus strand of NIPM01000241.1, from coordinate 288,303 downwards.
GGATATGACAACGGATCAGAAACATTTTTTGAAGGGGTAAAAGGACCTCTTCCAGTAGCTGTAGTTAATCCCTATGCCTTTACCGTTGGTCAAGTTAAACTCCCACAAAAATCATCTCTCAAGAAAGGTCATTCAAGGAGTGCTAGTCATGGAGGTGTGATGGGTCCGAGGTCAGGAATTCCACTTGATCCTACTATAGTCCCAACCCTACCTTCTGTTCTCAAAAAAGGACATACAAGAGCAGCCTCCCATGGACAAATAATTGAGGACTTATCACAAAACAATCTCAAAGGGCATAATCGAACTCAATCAAAAACAGACTTCATTCTACCACCAGGACATGTGGAACGAACGGCTCAACCACCGTCATCTGGACATTTTGAAAAAGGACATTCCAGACAAGCATCTAGATCCGAATCAATTTATACACTTCGAGTTGATAAGAAAGTAAAGAGTCGATGGATCTTTTGGAAGCGGGATCATACAGAGGATCCAAAAACAAGAATAATTGTACCAAATCATGTCCAACAATCAACAGATACTGAACATCCTAATGCCAAGTATCCCAGTAATCATATTCGAACTACTAAATATACGGCCATTTCCTTCTTACCTAAGAACTTATTTGAGCAATTTCATCGATTTGCCAATTTATACTTTATATCAATTGTCCTCCTCAATTGGATCCCAGCAATTAATGCTTTTGGAAAAGAAATCGCAATGTTACCGGTGATGTTTGTATTAGGAGTGACAGCCATCAAAGATCTCTTTGAAGACCGCCGGAGACACCGGAGTGACAAAAGAATTAACAATTCCTTCTGCAGGCTCTATAACAAGTGAGTCAAGTTATTATTATTGTTTTAATTTACATTACATTATTTTCATAGAAAGTTATTTTGATTTTCAATTTTACATATTGCATTACATTATAATTATTAGAAAGGAAAAGGATGAATTATTTGTTTCACAAGTCACTCTAACGAATTGTGATTAATAGTAGGAGCAAATACTACACCGATACTACACCATTACATTGAAATACATTTTAAAATTTACTTTCGACCAAGTCGAATCGTCAGGGTATATATATATATATATATATAAAACTCCGGAACTAGAACTTTCATTCAATTTTTCTCATTTTTCTCAAGTTACGTAATAAGAATAAGACGGCGTCTGTTGAAAATTGAAAATTTTCCTTCTGTATTGGATACAAGTAACATCGATAAGGTTTATTTATTTTTCATGCCGAAGCCATGTAACCAAGTTAGGTTTTGATTTTTTGATGAAGCGTCCATATGGTTTCGTAGTGAGCCTTCATCCAGGAAATCAATTTCCCTTAAACCTCCATGTCTGTCTATACAAGTTAAATTTTCATGAGGTGTTGGTGTTTTGGTTCATTTCTGAGAGAGTTTCTGGTTGATGTGTCCCATCCTTCTCCTTGCTCTTGTCAGATGTCATGTCTTCTTCTCGTCACTAGACCAACCAATCACAATTCTCCATTATTCTTACTTTCTTTACCATGTGGAAACTTGGCACGATGATAGGGAACGATAGTACAAGGTCGAATTGTCAAAATTCTTGGTACTAGTCTCTACAACATTTTGTAATTGATGATATGTTTGTAAATTAAATGCATAAGAGCATAGGAGGAGTGTTATAGTATTCTTTCTTTCTTTTACAATAAAACTTGGTCGTAATTCGAGCTATTAATAGTAAAAATTGTATTTGTGTTATGGAAGCTTTTCATTTAGGATGAATATGAGAAAGTTATTTGGAGGAAGAAAGTGAAAATATTGTATTAGGATTTAGTTAAGTGAGCCGACAGTGGAGGTAAGCAGGATGTGCTCATCCCACGCAGAATGACGAAACCTTGACAAATCATTCTTTCACTCATTCAATTCCTATTTTGTGGTTTCTATTATGAAAAGGAAGGATGTGATAAGAAGAAATTTTCTAAGAAAGTTTAATCCGTCTCCAATAGAAACGGGTTAAGGAAATCTGAATTTTATGAGCTCTTATTCCATGTCAAAGGGAACTCTTCAGTAGAGTGCTTTATGCTTAAATTGATGGTAGGAGAAAGTCGAGCTTGGAGAGATTTTCTTCTGGAATAATCATTTAAAGTGCTTTGATGTTTTTTTTTTCATGTATTTCAGAGACTTGGGTCGTTATGCAAAAGTAAAATGGAAGAACATGCGAGTAGGTGATTTCATTCATCTAAGTTGTAATGAGATGATTCCGGCTGACATTCTGATTCTTCGGACGAGTGATCCCAATGGCCTCTGTTACATTGAAACTATGAATTTAGACGGTGAGAGTAATCTCAAACAACGAGAGGTCATTCGAGACTATGTCGACAAAGTAAATATAAATTTAATACTTATTGAGTAATAATAATTTTTGAAAAAGTTGTGTATTATTAAAATCTAATTATTGGAAATTGTATTTAATTTTTCTAGCAAAGTGCATTCCAACCACAAGATTTTGTGAGTGAGATTCAAGTAGGAGGACCAACGACAAAGATTTATCACTTCGGTGGTTACATAACTCATCCCGACGGAAGTAGGATTCCTATTACAAAGGAGAATCTCTTACTCAGGGATTGTATTCTCAAGAACACGGACTTTATTGAAGGAATCGTTATCTACGCTGGTAATTTTCTTAAACTTAATAATTCTTTTCATAATATCATTTTACCTTTACACAAGGTAAAGTTTCAATGTCGAACTCAAGTGTGCGGAAAAGTTATAATGATTTTTAACAAGATTTTTTTGGATTTTATTCTTATGATTTTGACCACAAACTTGAGTTTCTTACATTACATTACTGTTTTGTCGATAAAATATTTTAGCTGGGACTTTTTATGCTTCTATTTCCCTATTCTTATTACTTTTCTTTCCCAAAGTTATCAGAGAATTTTTGTTGAGAAATATAAAAAGAAATGGTACAAATCATATTTCATGATGCGTAACTTCTGACGACTTCTCTCCCGCTGGTTATTCCGAAACAATGAAGAGAGAAATAATCGATTATTTGAATACTTTCAATTTTCTAACTCTTGATCTTGAGGAACGTAAATAGAATTAAGTATAAAAAAAAATCTTAGCACGACCAACATGTCTGCAACTTTGTTTTCAGTAGATGAATATAAATTATAAAAAATTTGAAATAAATTGAAAATCAATAATTTTTTTTTTGTATTGTTCGAGCAGGTCGTGAGACAAAGGCAATGCTGAACAATGGAGGACCGCGTCACAAACGAACAGGACTGGAGAAAATGATGAATTTAGAAGTAATGTGGTGTGTTGTGATTCTAGCCATAATGTGTATTGTGGGTGCAACGGGTTCAAGTCTTTGGCTAGTTTCATTTACTGATCCCACAGTGCCTTTTGCCATTCATCTCAAAGATCCAACTGATGTGAGTACAGACCTGAGTCCTGTTTATGAAGCCTTTCTCAGTTTCCTTACCTATATCATCATTCTACAGGTGAATTTCAATTAGTTAGTCTCTCTTTGATTCATTTTCATTGTAGTTGTGATTTTGTGTGTAGGTGATGATCCCTCTTTCTCTCTACGTAACGATTGAGCTGACAAAATTGATGCAAATCTACCACATTCAAAATGACGTTGAGCTTTTCGACGAGGAGACGAATAAAGGGATTGAATGCCGTGCCATGAACATTCCTGAAGACTTGGGGCAGGTGAGAGAATAATTCACCAATGTTGAATGAGCATTTACTGAAAGAAACTTCATTAGATGAATAATAATTATACAATATCCTCTGGGCTACGAAGAAGGCCAAATTCATCCTCTGATGAATTCACTTTCTTCTCCCGTTTTATTTGAAAGGAAATGATGTCATTAGGCTCAAAAACTAAGAGGAAGACTGTGTTAATTAAAAAATTCTAAATTGGCAACAGAAGTAGAAAGTGTTCTTAATTTATATTACAGTTTTAATGAAAAGAAACCGGATTTAGTTCTACATTTAGTAGGGTTTAGGACTTGATTTTTTTAGTTCATCAAAGAATCCCAGCCTTTAGGTTCTAACGTAGGTTGTAAATTTGACATACTATGACAAATAGGACGAACATAGGAGAGACAGTGCATGTGGATAATTTACATACCTGACTTTTTCATGTCACGCATGGTGACCAAAACGGAAAAACTTTTGCAAACTAATAATGCCAAGAACGAGCTACTCGTGCGTGTGTCTGTAGGCGTGCAGAAATAGTTTGTATTTCTGTAATGTAAGTTTTTTTTTCAGAACTATGACATCTCTGAATTTGCATGACAATCGGTAAGTGGTTTCCAGAACAGGCAAAAAAAAAGTCAACTTACGTCTTTGACCTTCGAAGTATTTTCCATCACCAAAAAGACATGCAACAGAATATGGAAATATGAAAAAAAAAATTGGTTCTAAAATTGGATCATAATTTTGCAACTTTTTATCAGAGAATCTGAATGAAGAGTAGGGGATAAAAAAAAATTTAGTAGGCGCCGTACATTTTCTGAATGGGAGAGTGATGAAGTTATTTAAGTTTTTAAGCAAGCGTTTCCAACTATTTATGAATAATTATTTATTGTTTTACCCTTCCTGTAGGAATACTTTGACAAGAAAAAAAAATCCAATTTTTTTTGATCATGTGAATACTGATCTAACCAGGATTTTATTTATTTCAGATCCAATATGTCTTTTCCGACAAAACCGGGACCTTGACTGAAAATAAAATGTTGTTCCGGAGATGTACAATTGGCGCTGTTGACTATAATCATTCGCCATCTGAATTGGAAGAGGTTAATTACTAAGTTATAAGTTTATTCAAATCCATACGTTATATAAGAATTGGAAAATTTAAATTTGATTTCAGATGAGTCGAGCTTCTCAACTACCAATGCTCAAAGTGAATCCTTCACTAAGTGAACTCTTGGGTCAACTTAATATTCAACTCTCTATTGAGTCTGGAGATATGGAGGTGGATTTAACTGTTCAATCTAAAAGAGTCCATGATTTTTTCATGATTCTAGCAGTATGCAATACCGTGGTTGTTGCAAAGTATCCTCATCACGACAAGGTTTGGAGTCAAATAAAAATGTTTTATTTCAGATTATACAATATATATTACCAAAAGATAAAGGCTCAATAATTATTAGTATAGTAAGCGCAGGTGTGAATTGTTACCATAAGGTTTTATATTTTTATAGCTAAAATTGACCTTTCATAAAAGAAACTTGTTTTCACAAGATATTCCTGTTTCCAATTATAGTAGTTTTCTGGCACATATAAAAAATATTAGATTTATATTGACGTTTACTTTACATCAGCATCTTATTTGATATCATTCTTGTCAATTTTGTGTTTAATTTTTGTCTCTTCTTGTTTACAGATGAATGCAAGTGGGCTAATTGTAGAAGGAACTCAATCGATACCTCCTACTCGTATGACGACGATTCGAGAGTCGCTGGATGCTCTTGGTACTACGTCTATGTATGCAACACAGGAACAATTAATTTTGGAAGAAAGTGATTCATCAACCGCTACAACTCCAACCATTTCGTCCCAAAGATTTCGGCGCCCTGGTAAACTTGATATCCCACAAATTCGACCATTGTCTCCAATCTCATCATCCAATGAAACGACGCCAAATGACTCACCTGCTCAGAGACAACGTCGAATTCCACTTCCTACTTTTACTGGATTCAGAAAAACTCTCAATATTTCAAATAACCAATCAGCACCTGTAACTCCAACTCCATCACCTTCCGAACTACGTCCAATTTTTGAGGCTGAAAGTCCGGATGAGTTGGCACTTGTTGAGGCAGCTTATGCTTATCACTGTAAACTTCTGAAGAGGACACCAAAACATGTCCGAGTGGCTCTGCCAGGTGAGTTGTGTCAAAATTAACAAGTTTTAGACATTTGAAAAAAAAAATAGGCAGGAAAATATGTCATAACAAAACTCTTCTAATTCTTTCCCTTTTGACGTGGTGGAATATAAGTAATTTTTTGTGACAAGTTCATAATAAACACTTTTTTTTTAATACTCTTAAGGTGAAGGACTTCAGGAATATGAAATTTTACAGACTTTTCCATTTGATTCAAACCGAAAGCGGATGTCAATTCTTCTCAAGCACCCTAAAATGGACGGAATCACTCTCTACTGTAAGGGTGCGGATTCTGCTATTTTCCCTTATCTCAAACGGACGAGTAAGAGTTTAGGCTTCAAATTTTAATATTACTATTAAAGTTGAATAATGAAAGCTGAAAGTATTTTTTTTTTTGTGTGTTAGATGTGGCGGCTGAAATTGAAATAATAGAGAAGACACAGCGAAATATAAACAGTTATGCAAGAGAAGGACTCCGGATTTTGGTGATGGCCAAGCGCCTCATTAGTTTCAATGAGTACAGAGATTGGCTCGCGAAGTACGAAGAGGCGGAGACGGATATGACAAACCGAGACGGTCTCATGTTTGAGTGCTACAATCAATTAGAGCGGAGTTTGGAGCTTGTAGGGGCGACAGGAATTGAAGATCGACTTCAGGAGGGCGTACCAGAGGCAATTGAAAACTTACGGAAGGCTGGAATTGTCATCTGGGTCCTCACAGGCGACAAGCAGGAGACGGCAGTCAACATCGCCTACTCTTGTCGCCTCTTCACATCATCCATGGATATTATCAAGATCAACGCCAAGAGCAAGAGTGCTGCCGGAGAAACCATTGCATTCTACTTGGATGAAGTAGAGAAGATCAAAAATTCGGGAACTCGGGTTGACCTTCCACAGTATATTTTTTCAACTGAAGCGAGCATCGAAAATCCACCGCTTACAAACTGCCGGGACAGAGCACTTGTTGTGGATGGAAAGACGCTCACGTGAGTATTCTGTGTTCAAAAATACAAAGTATTCTCCAAGGTTCCTTGACAACAGAAACAACGGCTCTTGATACATTTGTTTATTAAAGTCGAAAAACCTTGGTATTTCCTATCCTAACCTCGGTAGGCAAAATATTCTCAAGTACAAGCGATAACTTTGGTGAATTTTCATATATATTTTTACTGGGAAAATTTTGACGAGGTTGGGTGGACATTTGGAAGATTTTCCATATATTCTCACCTCCAGGAGCTGGAGAGCAACTTGATTAAAGTTGGACATCCAGTACTTGGGTGACGTGATAGTTAACTTACATTAATATTTTCAATTTTTTGTTCTTTACAGATATATTTTAGACCAGCGAAATTCAAATCTTCTCCAACCTTTTCTCAGCCTCACAAAACATTGTTCTGCCGTTCTTTGCTGTCGAGCGACGCCTCTTCAAAAGGCCTTCATAGTGTCTAGCGTGAAGGATCATTTGAGGATGAGGACTCTTGCCATTGGTAAAAAAGAGTTTAAGCTTTTTTTTTATTTGAAATGAGATTGATTCTTGTAAGTCCTTTTTATGGTTGTAGGTGATGGTGCGAACGATGTGTCGATGATCCAACGAGCAGATGTGGGTGTAGGGATCTCTGGCAAAGAAGGAATGCAAGCTGTGATGGCCTCTGATTTTGCTATCTCTAAATTTAAGTTTTTGGAGCGACTCCTCCTTGTCCATGGGCATTGGTGCTATGATCGTCTCGCCCGGATGATTCTCTACTTCTTTTATAAAAACGCTGTAAGAATGTTCATTTAAATTTAGGAGTTGTTGAAGCAAATGATGATGATTCAATTTCTTTGGTATAGGCCTTCGTATTTGTGATTTTCTGGTACCAGCTGTTGAATGGTTGGTCGGGATCTGTGATGATTGACCAGATGTACCTGATGGTCTTCAATCTCATTTTTACTGCTCTACCTCCTATGGCCATGGGGATTTATGACCAAGACGCTTCGGATAGGCTCCTTATTGCAGTGCCGCAACTCTACCGGCAAGGACGCCTGCGCAAAACACATACTGCACATTCCTTCTGGTGGAACATGCTCGATGCCCTGTATGCATCTGTTGTTATATTTTTTGTAGCATATGGGGTACGCAACTTTTCAGAAATACATTCACTTTGTTTATTACTATTAACTTAAATTACCTATAAGAATTTGTCTTTCTTTAGGCATATAAGGATTCTGATATTGGAATGATTGAGTTTGGCACAACAATTACAGTCTCTTGCATGTACACCATGATAGGCAACATGGTTGTGGAGTCTAAGTCTTGGGTGATTATTGTTAATTTAAAAAAAAAAAAAAAAAAAAAAAAAGTTACTAATTTGCTTTATAAAAGAATTTTAATTTGATGAAATTCTTAATTTTATTACAGACAATTCTTCATGTGATTTCGGTTGTGGGCTCAATAATTTTCTTTTACGCCTTCGCCCTCATCTATAACTCTCTCTGTACGAACCTCCTTGGAATACAAACCCCTTGTGAAGTCATTCAACTCCTGATGAAAACGCCAACACATTGGTTAATCATCTTCGTCACAGTAGTCTTAGCTGCTTTGCCCAGGTTAGAAGTCTACTAAAATACGTGATCATACTAACAAGATAACTTTTAAAAAAACATGATATTCTTATACTTCTAGATTCGTACTCAGAGTAATACAGAACTCTGTGAAACCTAGTGACGTCGTGAAGGCTCATCTTCACCAGAGAAACCAAAAGAAAGGTCAAGGCGAGGAATTTCTCGTTACATTGTCAAGATCAACATCTAGTTCCTCAGTTTTAAAGTAAGTATACTGCTGCAGGTTGTATTAAAAAAAATTTTTTTTTTTTGATAATATCCTTATTTTTGCACTATAGAAATAAACCGTCCTTGTTCTGTTGGAAGAAAGTGAAGGTACAAAATAGTCCTCTCTCTATGACCTCAGCCTAACTGCCATACATAATGAGAAGAAAGAAGAAACTGATTTCAAATAGGGTGTCTAGCAGGAAATTCAATGTACAAAAGTCCGTTAAGCTTCAATCAGTGAAATTACTGTGTCCGAGAAGAGATTTCGACAATACTGCGGTTAAACTTGGACTTAAGACTAAAAAAAAAAAAAAATTTAGAAATTATTCGCAGAAAATTTAACCTCGTTACATATCTCTGCTTTATTTTTAACTAAGAACCAAAGTACATTACCATTTCGTCTCACACATTGTTATGCTCCTCAGAATCCTAACCTTCATCTTACCTACCGAAACGGAATTTAATGTTACGTTGTTACCGATGTGTAATTTTCTTTTTTTTTTTTAAATATTTTCCCTTTAAACCATTTATAATTTATTCCTTTCGTTTTGAAAACGAAAAGTTGATAGAATGATTAGTTAAGTTCCTCAATGAGAATTTTTTGTGAAACATATTTTTTTTTTAACTTGTAAATTTTCAACACCAAAAAGATTTGAAAACATGAACGAAAGACATGTGAAGTGAAATTATTCTAATCTAGTAGTACTAACTATTGCTAATTAAAATTTATGTAAGGAGTCGAGAAGGACATTTGACTGTCTCACTCGAGTGTATTTTTTGATTAATTCCAAACCAAACAAACAAAGGCTGCTGTCCATAACTTATTATTATTAAATTACCAAATGTAATAAGATTTTCAAACTAAATTGTTAATTTATTGAGTTCATTTAGTTTCCCAGAGTATTTATTTAAGGGGAGATTTAAGGTTGGGAGGTGGAGGGGGAGGGGGGGTTAGAGTGGGTATTGTCATCATCAAATTCATTTTTCTCTCTCATCCCACTGCCTTTCTTCTGGAAAATAGTTGAAATCTCAAAGCGAGTAAATCTTAATGATAATTACATAGAACGTTCCCTGTAATGACAGGATTAGACAGAAACTGGTTAGGATTGAGTCTTGAATATGTCAAAATTCTAGATGTAAGCTCCAGTTTTTCTTAATTTTTTGTTTTGTTTTGTTTTGTTGTAAATTATAGTAATTACTTTCGAAGTGAGTGGAACATCCCAATTGGCTTCCGAAGTGAAGATAGCATTTGGTTCCAATGACTTCCAGGTTTTCCACTTGCTCCAGATCCTACGATGACATGACCAATCGAATAGGCTCGTCCTTCCGATTCACTACCATCAGAGACCGTGATACGAAGTTGAATCGTCTAGAAATTAACCATTGAGGGTATATTTTTGACCTGAATTTAGTTTGATTTTATGTAATACTCTTACTTGAAGAGCATGTGTAGGGACACTGAAAATCATGGCTTCATTGAAAATAGGATTCCGTTCGGCGCGTTTTGTTGAACTCTTCTTCTTGCTCACTTTCTTCCCTTTTTGAAGAAGGTAAACCTTGATAGAAGCAAGAAAGAAAAAAAAACGTTTTTTATACACAAAACACAACGTACTTATATACTCCGTTCTAATTGGTGGAAGTAAAAAAAAATTTTTTTTTTTGTAAATATAATTTTCAGTTGCTTTCTTTATGGTAAGTACCGACAAAGTAGTAGTGATTTAATATGAAACAGGTGGCATACTTTGCCTATTAGGATTCTTGAAATTATGAAGAAACCTTGGAAAGTTTAATTTGAGAGTGGGCGAAGTTCGAATGTAAGATTAGACTAAATTGTAGAAGCAGTGAGCCAAAATAGAGTTCCTTTGATGTCGCCATTTTATTCTTATTCTTATTCTTATTCTTATTCTTATTCTTATTATTATAGGCTGATGTTTAAAGGTAATGATGGGTAATGAATATCTGATAATGTATTGGATTGTTAGGGTTTCGTACCTTTACAAAAGGGTCACCAGTATCTCTCTGATGTGGGAATTTGAGGTTTCTAGCTTTGACCAGAACAACTGTGAGTCTTTCAGCCGTTGGCAAATAGGAGAGTGAGAACATAATTTCACCCAGTTCTCCACCTCTCTAGGAAATATAATTGAGAAGAAAGTATTGAAGTTATGATTCTATATTTCATGTCATCTATTATTACTTGTCCAGTGTCAGTAAGAGGCAACCAGGAAATTGTGGGCTTCCCGATGTCAAATTCTGTTAATTTGAGTTCCGCCTCTCCGATGAGAGTATTGGAGAATTTGTTAGTGGCATAGAGGTAAAAGACCAATGACCTTGTTGGAATCTCACTAACTTCCAATCCAAACATAAACTTTTCTTTATACACTGGACTCAACGATTTTCGATAAATCTGAAATCAAATTTTAAAAAAAAATATTTTTTTTTATTAAGTTTTGAACTTTAATTATCAACTCTCATTCTTCAACATCCAGGTCAAAGATTATTTACAGTAAGAACCAATGAAACTGTTAACAGTTTACAGACTTTTACATAACATACTTACTAAAAGTAACTATGTTATGTATTAGTAATGAGAATGACGATGTCCAAAATGAAAAAGTGACATAGTGAAAAGAAAAAAATGAAAAATGTGTTCAAACTATTAATAATTATTAATAATTATTAATAATTTGTATTGTTAATTAGGCTACCTATGGTACCATATGGAAGGACTCAAGTGTCTCATTATCATAAGTTTCATTGGTCCTAAAACTCTATATTTCCTCTTGATTTCTTCAGGGTGTTCAAATAAGAAGGCGAAAATCCGGGACTAAAATTTTTAAAATTTTTTAAAATTAGGCTCTTGCTACAATTTTTAACTTAAGAAAATTTAACAAAACTTTCATAGTAGTAACGGGTTTTAGTAGCTTGAGCAGTTCATAATGTGTGAAAAAGTGTGATATAGAATCAAATTTTGAATTTCCGCAAAATCATTTCTCAAAAATTTCGCCTTCTTATTTGAACACACTGTATATTCCTTGAACTTTGTAACTCTATCTAGCTACATCTAATAATATTCAATTGTAAAAAAAAATTTAAAATTAAAAAATTTGATAATTATATTTTATTGTTTTTTTACCCGTGTTTGCATGTTGGTAGTTTTATCAGGTAACAAAAAGACACGGACGTAGGAGTCAAACGGTGCAGTAGGATCAGGATCCAATCCTACCAAGTCCTTTCCTTCCATTACGTTTACAATAAGATCAGCAGTTTCACTGAAAAATAAGAACCAATAGGAATCATGCGTCTGACAAGATTAAATAAATCATCATCTAGACAATAATGACCTTTCATCAAGAAAGGAACCTCATGGTCGTGAGTCGTGACATAAATTTATATCTCAAATTTCTTGATTCATGAACAAACTGGATGAGACAGAACTCAAGAACAAACTACTCGGTGAGGTGTATATTGATTTTTTTTTAAGTCTTTGTGTCTAAATTCTTGTCCTACTTTTACTATTAACTTATAATTAATCTCACTTTCACTTTTAAAACTTTCCTTTTTCATTTTACGAATCACCACACGACATAAAGAGAGAAATATGATTTTCTAAGTGAAACTTGGTGAAAGGAGAGATTTTCAATCACTTCAATTGGTAAAGAAAGTGTTCAATTTTCTTTCAAATAAAAAAATATATATAATATAAAAAGATGAAAATGCAGGTGTATGGGGTAAGAATATGTCCAAAAAAAAAAAAAAAAAAAAAAAATATCTCATTTTCCTACTATTTTTTTTTTATTCTTCGTCTAGATAGATGGGAATTGGTTTTTGGTTAACTCTCTAAGGAGACTTTCACTTACTCATACTTTCTCTCTTTAGAGAAGTCGAAGAAGGGCTCTTGGGACCTTCAACTCCCGTTAACCTTAACGATATTTTAGGTAGACAGTAGTCTCTAGGTCCATTTCTTACCGACTTTCATTTACTTCACACAATTTCACATTCCCATGGAGACGAAAATAAATTTTTGGACTCAATTCTCTCTAACTTTGACTTTGACTATTTATCTGACCTCTCCCAATAGTCACAATAGGGACTACAANACGAAAATAAATTTTTGGACTCAATTCTCTCTAACTTTGACTTTGACTATTTATCTGACCTCTCCCAATAGTCACAATAGGGACTACAATGGACCTCGGCTATAATGGACTCTGGGGACCATAAAATACGGTTCATATTGTCGGACCAAAAATTNGGTAGACAGTAGTCTCTAGGTCCATTTCTTACCGACTTTCATTTACTTCACACAATTTCACATTCCCATGGAGATGAAAATAAATTTTTGGACTCAATTCTCTCTAACTTTGACTTTGACTATTTATCTGACCTCTCCCAATAGTCACAATAGTGACTACAATGGACCTCGGCTATAATGGACTCTGGGGACCATAAAATACGGTTCATATTGTCGGACCAAAAATTNGGACTACAATGGACCTCGGCTATAATGGACTCTGGGGACCATAAAATACGGTTCATATTGTCGGACCAAAAATTATAAGTCCTTCAAAATGGCAGGAGTACAGGGGTGTAAGAATCTTTGCTTGCTAAAACAACATGAAAAGATGCATCCATTTCGAATAACCTTAAATCATGTTATTACACTTTTTTAAATATTTAACAACCCAATTTACGTAGTAATTAACACACTGAGCTTTTCAAGAATTTCTTCATTGTCGGAAACTCCTTGCGAGCATAAAAGCGGAGACATACTCGACGGACCTTCTAAATTATTTCGATTGACAACACTACTCAACCAAATAATATTTTCAAAGATTTACGTGCGCAGTAAGAAAACTAATCTCATTCATGCCGTTTTCTCACTCGAATAAATTTTGGTATAAATTCTATTTTCAGAAGTTTTCTTACTTGCTTTCAATCACTTTGGTTAAGCTTACACAACATAGTACTGGAGTAACTTCAACTACGTTTCTAATTTGTACTGGTAATTCTGATGAATTAATATTCCTATCATTGCAAAAAATTTCAGATTTTGTCTTTAAATCTGACAGAAAAACTTGAGGTTACAATTTTGTTANATTCCTATCATTGCAAAAAATTTCAGATTTTGTCTTTAAATCTGACAGAAAAACTTGAGGTTACAATTTTGTTAAAATCCTCTTTATCAGTGTATTTCCGTTGACGGTTTGGAGTTTGAGAAGACAATAGGATAATAAGTTATATTTAATTACAAAAATTACCTGAGAAAATATTTAAAGTTAAAACAAGTTGTTGGACAGATTTATAATTAAATCCAAAATTTGAATGNTATTCCTATCATTGCAAAAAATTTCAGATTTTGTCTTTAAATCTGACAGAAAAACTTGAGGTTACAATTTTGTTATAAATCTTCTTTATCAGTGTATTTCCGTTGACGGTTTGGAGTTTGAGAAGACAATAGGATAATAAGTTATATTTAATTACAAAACTTACCTGAGAAAATATTTAAAGTTAAAACAAGTTGTTGGACAGATTTATAATTAAATCCAAAATTTGAATAAGGATATTCCGCTGTTTCAAAGTGTACACAATTCATACGGCACAACGGCCCTGAATTTACCACTTTCTCATCAACATCCATCATTTTGAAGGACTAATAATTTTTGGTCCGAGAATAACACCCGATGTTTATTATAGCCGAATAATGAACAAATATTAAATTTAAAGTTATGTTCATAACATTCGATGTCTTTTTACTTTTCTTAGTTCAATTATTTCTTTTTTCTTTCTAGATACTGCTACCTCACAATCCAAATAAACCAAGAATTTACTTGAACAGAAAAAAAAACGTAAATAAAACTGTGGAATGTCTTCAGAATTCTGCAATGCAAGTATTTACTCACGATTTAGAGATGCTGTAATAGTGGATGAAGGATAATTATGTAATTAAAATTTGACAATTGTCTTATTTTGTTCACTACGCCACTGAATAATAAGTAAAACAATAATAATTGGTGCAGTGATTCAAAACTTTAATTCTTCATTCATTCACACCGGATTTTATTAAATTGGCATAACTTTTTCAACAAAATTGAGTCTGGTTCATTTCTCACGATGATGGTGGAATGAAGGGCTAAACCGCAAGATATGGGTCATCATTACACCTGAGTGTTCACTTTAACCGAGTTCATTATGACAGGAGTTTTTAATATTAATTTGCTTATCTATAGGCAGAGACCGGCGGTTCAGGTTCATTATAACCGTGGTTCCATGAAACCCGGGTTCATCATATGCGAAGTAAACAGTACATGATTCACTTTACACATTTTGACTATTCTTATTGGATGAAATTTAGGTTAAATCTAGTCCAACCTAAATATTCCTGGGTTCCTAAATATTAAACAGCGTGAAAATGATGCGCCGTAAAAAAAAATACTTCAGAAATTGAGTTTGTAAGACACAGTGATGACCTCGTGACCTAGCTTTCTTTACTCATGGAATTTCGATTACTATCCAAAGAATTTTTTTTTTCTTCTTCTTTGCTTTTTTCTAAGAAGCCGACAGGCTGCTGGTTCTGCTCAAAGTGGAAAATAACTTTTTCAACGACGTCGAAGATCATTATTAGATAGTTCACGTTCTTACTCTTTGGGGAAATTTCCTGATTGGTCAAATTCCAAGGTGAGAGAGAGTTGGTGAGAGGATGAGAGGGCTTTTTGAATTAGGAATTGGTGAAAATACTAATGGAATCCAGTTTGGCAAGTAAACAAAAAAAATTCACTTAAGGCCAAAATATACCACTCAAACCCAAGTGTTTGAAGAAAGTACAGTGTTGACAAATTTTTTTTTTTTTTTTTTTGCACCTTGTTAAATTTTTAGAATGAAATTCTTTGTTTGTTATTTTGAATACGAGGCATTCCGTTTAGAAACAAAGTATGGAAAAAATTTTTGAGCATTTTGTATTTAAAAAAAAACAAGATTGAAAAGCAAATATTGTGTCTATTGTAATTCCATGTCACAATCCATTAGTTCTAAATCCACTTCCAATAAATTCAGAACAAAGATCATTTATCACGTTTTAGAAGCTTTCTCCCTTGCCCAAGGCTCTCTAGTCGATTAAAGTAAATGAATCATTAATCAAGCCCTTCTTATGTATTCAGCAGTCACTACAACACTCTCACCTACTTCAAATATATAAAATTACTTCACTTCAATCTAAAATTTTTGATAGACTAAAGACTCATTTTCAATCCTTAGGATGTAAACCTTCTTTAGAAATCAAATTCAAATTTAGCCTCAGGCTAATAATTCACAGATTGACTTCTCATTCGATTACTTTCATCAGTTTTCAAACAAAAAAATTTTTTTTTGTAATAAGTAATACCATCTTTGCTTGGTTATGATTGGTTATCAAAAATTTGCAAAAAAATAAAAATAAAAATAAAAAAATTTTTTTTTGTAGTTAAAGATCGTAACAAAATAAAAATGGGAGTAAAATCCAAGCTTTAGCAGCAGATGTTCACATAAATTATAATTCCACTATCCGCGATAATAATAATTTTTCAAAACTTTTTAATCTTAAAAAAGTTTCAAAATATATATCGAGTGAAGGTCTTTTCTATGTAAATAACTAAGAAATGTTTTATAAAATTCTAAGAAATAATAGTTATAAAAGAAAATCATTCAAGTCTCACCTGTCATACTCAAGTCCAATACACAAGTGACCTGTGATATGCGGTATTTCAAAATCCCCCAGGACTACTGACGTGTCTGAACATACAGAGTCACAACTCAAAGCCCTTTGAAGAAATGGTAATGTTTCTGGACTACCTAAATCAAAGGAATCTCCAATACTATCCACCGATGCTTGACGAAGTGAGAAAGAACGATTCCTATAGGTCGATGAACTTGACACTGGTCCTGGATTTAGCGTCTGCGTATATGTAATTTCTTTTTGTTCCATTGATGTTGTGGGATTTACTAAACCAATTTCAGGTGCTGAGAATTTTCTCTCCCCACCCAATTGGAGGAGATGACGATGAGTCGGATGTCGTGGTCGGAGGTCGTCTCCTGTTCCTGACATTTGATTATCTATCCCATTGTTCGATGACTCTTCCAATAGTGTTTTGGTGACATCTCTTATTTTCTCATTTTCCAGACGTATCTCTTCTCTCATTGTCTCGACAAGGGATTTTTGTCGTGACATGATTGGCTCTGGACTTATTTCACGATGTTCTAAAAGATCTATTTCAACGATACTTTCTTCAATATTTCGTCCTTCTCTAGCAATGACAGAGAGCTCAGAGAGTGGGTCTATGGGATTTGTTGTTGGGGATGAAAAGAGGAGTTCTCCCATTGAAATCCGTGGTCTCTCATTGGTGGACGGTGGAGGTTCGGTAGAAGGATAGGGATAAATTTGGGCTAAAGGCGGTGGTTGAGTATTTGGATTTATTACTGGACCCTGATTTTGAAAATTTGAAATAGTTTGTGAAAAAAAATGTGTTGATGCCTGGAGAAGAGGAAGGAAGGGATTAGTTGAAGGGAAAACAGGCCCTTTTCCAGTTACAGGGGGAGGGGGTGGGATTTTAGGAGGTGGAGTTTCCAAACATACGGAGAATGGACTTGAACCAATCAGATTCAGAGCCTCTTGAGATGTTGGTGGAACTGGTGCTGGACGAAGTGGTTGGGGTGGGATCGTCCCTTGAGTAGCTGGGTTTCCTTGCTGTATAAGTTGATAGTCAGTATCAGTTTTATCAAATCTTCGAAAACTACCGCCAGTAGAAATATTAACTTCTGAATCTGATGGAATCTGCTAAAAGTAAAACCAATCAAAATTTAATGAGTTGGGCTTATCTAACTTTCTAACTTTCATTTCTTCAGCATATTTCAAAAAAAATTTTTTTGGTAACTTTGACATTAAAATATTGCTTGTTACTGGTTTATTTTGAATATTTGAATTCTCAAATGTACCGAGACAGGTCTCAGAACAATAAATTTAAACTTTCCTATTCAAAATTCCTCTCATATATCTCATTCCTAGAGGAATTTATTAAAGTACAGTCTGATTTTAAATTTTTAATACTGGTGAAAGTCAACCATAGCTTAACTTTGATTTTTATAAAACTTACTCCTACTGAATGTAAATCCAATAAATATTTTATTACCATTCAAAGTCACTTTTTCTAAAAATAAAATAAAATATCATTAAGAAGGGGTGGGAGGGAGGTAGGGGTTATTTGGGAGCGCGTAATTTCAAATTGTTGTAAATTAGTTTTATATTTAAGTAAGATCCCACTCATTCTCAAATGAGTTGTTAATAAAATATGCAATGAAAATGAAATTAAGTGTGGACCTCACTACTTTTTAAATAATTTACACTATTTTTGAATAAGTATTCTGTATTTTGTTAATTTTAAGGAAAACTGATAAAAGAAGCAATCCAAAAAAATTACTCACCCCTGTACACAACCTGATTTATTTTATTTTTTTATAAATATAACTTTAAAATGAAATTTTTCATATTTTGATTTCAAGTAAATATATTGAGGAAAATTTTTTCCCCCATAATTTGATAAAAAATATTGAGTAAAATGTATTTAATTTAATGTAAAATGACTGACCATGGATCCATTTGGATTGAAAAGCCCCGTTATTCCACCACGAGTAAGTACCATTTTTTCTTCACGAGAAGAATAGAGCCATTTTCTTGTCCATGTCCATCCTCCAAGATATCGACAGAAGAGTAGAAGAAGTAAAGCAACGATCAAAATCAGACCTACGATCGTCACCAAATTTTGAGAAGATCCCATTCTAGAAAATGTCAAGAGAGAGAGAGAGAGAGAGAAAAAAAGACTAATTTCAAAAGACAACCAATCACTCCCACTTCCCACCCATTCAATTCATTTTCTAGGAAATACTACTAAACTAGATTCCATTAAATCTACATTTCCTAAGAAATTAAAATAAAAGTAGAGTATATTTTAATAGGTAAGAAAGTAAGTTTCATAGAATTCTGAGCTTAAGTCTCTGATCAATTTCTCTTTCAGAGGAAATGAAGTAAAACGGAAGTGGGGAGAATCCGATGGAGAAAGTCTTCTTTCACCAAGTAGAAACTCTCCTTTCATTCGGAGTCTCTATTTCCACTNACTAGATTCCATTAAATCTACATTTCCTAAGAAATTAAAATAAAAGTAGAGTATATTTTAATAGGTAAGAAAGTGAGTTTCATAGAATTCTGAGCTTAAGTCTCTGATCAATTTCTCTTTCAGAGGAAATGAAGTAAAACGGAAGTGAGGAGAATCCGATGGAGAAAGTCTTCTTTCACCAAGTAGAAACTCTCCTTTCATTCGGAGTCTCTATTTCCACTAGAGAAAGTTCATTTTCAATGGCAGAAAATCTACTTTCACTCAAGAAAATATATTTCCAGTGTAAAAAAAAAAAAAAAAAAAAAAAAAAAAAACCAGACTTTCTCTCTATGTAACTTGACATCGAGAGAGGAATGATGGGAATGGGAGAAAGCAAGGTTCATAGACTCCAGGAGTCCATTCAAAGCTAGTATTTTCTGACGAAAATGAAAGAGACAAGGGCATATCCTTAAGTGCTTCCTAATGAAATCAATGAAAACTACCAACTAAATCCATATGAAGAGAAATGTCCTCCAATAAAAAGCACTCCATTATTACTTCCATCAACCAATGATACGAGACGATTCACTTCCCACCTTCCTTTTACTTTCTTCAGGAAGTTTGGCCGGAGATTAACTTTTCAATTCAGGAAATCATTTGAATTCTATACAAACTTCAATAACTTTCCTTTCCAGTCAATGACCTTCAAAATTTCAAAATAAACTTTCAAACAAATTTTTTTTTAATCTACAAAGTTTTTCGATAGAATTCAGAATTTGGCCTTGAAGGGATATCCTTTTTACGTATGTTATTAAATTTCTGGATTTTGAAACTAAAAGAAAATTGAGTATATTATATAAGGCAATAATAAGATAGAATCAAATTTTCAATCAAGGTCAAATTATAATGAGAAAATTAAATTGAAGGGTAGTAATGAAAAATTTAAGATAGCGGGCAAATCATTTATATTCTTCAATTTTATGAGTATACGCAAATATTCGACTATTTTAGACTCGAATACGACATAACTTTTCAAATTCTTGAAATACTTATTCCAAATCGAATACGGGTATTTATTTTTTCTGAGGGAATTTGGACTTGGTAAATCAAATTTAATTGGAATATCCAATCGTGTATACTTAAAAAAAAAATTTTTTTTTTTTTTAAAGTTTGCAGACCTATAACAAATCTAAAATTGTTAATATACAGTGCGTTCGAATAAGAAAGCGAACTTCCCGCGAAATAGTTTCGGAAAAATATTATAAATTTAGATATGTTAGACTCGTGCACCTCTATTCTTTTTACAAATAACCGTATGAAATTGCGAAATGAAAAAGAGATTAAACCAAACCTGGACAAATTTGTTCATGTTTGTTTTTGGATCATTGAAGTTTTGGGCATCTTGGTTCCAAACGTAATGATCACACCTTCTTTTTCAGTTTCTTTTACCATAAGATATTAAATTTGATCGAAAGAGTTCAATAAATTTCAATTAGAAGTGAGATTCATTGAATTCTTTCGATCAAAATTTAATTTGCGAATTGCGAAATCAACTCGCAAATTAAAATTAAAAACTCGTAATGCCAACACTTACTATTTTCAAAGGTCACCAAAAAGTATTCAAAAACAGGAACAACAAAGCTAAGAGTGAGTGAAATCACACGAAAGAATCAAACAAAAACAAATAGAACAAAAACAATGGAGAAAAATTCTAATGAAAACAAAGAATGTTCGCGTACCATTCCGTAATAAATTTATTCACTGTCACCATAAATTGTTGGGCACTTTTTTAAAACATTCCCAATTTTTCCGCTTTATTACTGTGATTCGTTCCCGGTTTCAGATTCCGCTTTGGTTGTGTTGACTTTGCTTTTATGAGTCATTACACCAATCAAATTTATTTTTTGTCAACCATGGGATGAAATATTTCAAATTTGAATCTGAAATACGTGAGGTAGGAAATTTTACCTGACTGGACATGTTTTCGACGATTTGTTTTGTGCTTTGGTCACTTTCAAATAAAGTAAACTATTAAAGCAAAGATTTTCAGAAAGGTGAACCGTCCAGCAGCTGCGCAAATATCTGACTGACTATAAATTTTGAATTTTTTGTGATTTCATTGCGCGGGATATTCGCTTTCTTATTCGAACGCACTGTATTTCGAGGAAAAAAAAACATTTCCAATACAGCAGAATATTATCTAAAATAGTTTGGGCTAGAACTAGTTGGAAAATCTATGATATAAGGAACATAGTAGTATCGAGACAAATCAAGTATATTCTTCACTTCCATGCATATACCAAAGTATATGTAGATATAAGACTCAATTTTATAAGATTTGAAATCAATATACTTAGTGTTTCCAAAATAAAAATTTCATATAAAATATTTTTGGTTAGAACTAACTGGAAAATGTCCAGGTTGTTTAAATATTGAAATATACTAAAGATATTCTTTATTTGTATCAGTATACTTAAGTAATATATAGCTGTATTAGACTCAATTTTATAAGACACTGTAACTCGACACCATGGCTCAAATGGAAAAATGTTGAAAATAGGAAATAAAGTTCAAAAACTAACCTTTGAAAAAAGTTTCTAAGTGCTATTGCATGCTATTTTCTTAAATCCACTAGAGTTCCATGTGGAAATATTTCTCTTCAACTCAAAATGAACGTAACTACGTTTATTTTTTTTTAAACTACGTTTTTTTTCTTCTTAAAGACGTAATTTGTGAATGAACACATAGTCTTATGAAATAAAAGTGGAAAGAAAAAGAGGATGTCGACAGCAGGCGTTTTATAATTATGTATTTCAAATGGTCCCAAAAAAAAAAGTGACATTTGGTCCAAAAAAAAAAAAAAAAAAAAAAACTTTCTCCAGCTGCTGAAAATGCCACCAAGGCACTTTTCTCCTCTACTTCCTAACACAGCACGTCTTTCATTTATTTGGTTTTCTTTTTTATATTATGAAAGAGACATAATGTCCCAATTACATCACATCATCACTACTCAGAAGAGTACATTGAGAGTCATACTCCAACGACGTGAGAGAATGAGTCTGACTATAGACCATATGAGCCAGAGAACATCCTAAGAGAAAGAGACGAAGATGGAAATGTGGCCGAAGAGAATATGGTTTTGTCTAATTAAATATTTTGTACATGCTGTATTCAAACAGACCGTATTTCCTGAGACTCTGTAGGGGATAAATGGAGATTTAGAGAAAGTTAGAGAAAATATATGACTATGAAATGCATTTCCTCAAAAATCGATATCAAATGGACTTTTGTAGGATTCAAAAATTGGCCAAATGGATTATCTTTACCACATGAGCAACTAAATCCTTTCAACCTAATGAACCCTAGAATTATTCTAAATTATATTTCAATTTAGGAACACAAAAACTACCACTCATTCCTACTCCTTTTTTTTAAATTAACTTTCTCTTTTTTAGTTTATGAATCACTAATTTCATAATCTACATTTAATTGAATTCATTGAGAAGAAAACCAAAACCAGGTAGAAGTGAAATTCACTTCTTTTTCTTTTTCGAACCACTTTCATCTCCTAANAGTTTATGAATCACTAATTTCATAATCTACATTTAATTGAATTCATTGAGAAGAAAACCAAAACCAGGTAGAAGTCAAATTCACTTCTTTTTCTTTTTCGAACCACTTTCATCTCCTAATTTTTTTTTCCTTCAAGAAATTATAATGATTGAAGGTTCACATATTGGTTAATTAAATGTGAAGTTAATAAGAAATTTAATACAAAAGACATTTGAGCTTTTTCCAATATTTTTTTTTCGATCTTATGCCTTCAAACGTTTCCATCCTTACAGGATGTCTAATGTTTTTCAATACTTAAATTAAAAAAAAAAAAAAAAAAAAATTCTTATTTTTTTTTGTTCTTCACTTTTATACAGGGTGTCTTAAATTTTTGAGTGTTGCTTTTCTTTTCTGTCACTCTTTCATAATTTTGTGGTATAAACAAGGGTGTACTCTGAGAGTATATGTATGGAACAAAAAATTCAAAATTGGTTTTGCTCACACTGACTCTCTACACAGTTAAGTGGCTAATACATCAAAAAAAAAAGAGGGAGAAATAAATTAGACTTTTTATAGCATTCAAAGACATAAGGCTACAAAGGCAGTACAAAAAAAAAACAATTTTTTATTTATTTATTATTTTTTAGATTTTAAAACCAAGTATAATTTTATAGGGATTGAAAATCTTACGACATCCTGTACAGGGTGGGGAGATTTTTTTCTTTTTCTTTTTTATACTCTACTAACTTGTAAAATTGGGATTTAAAAATGAGATTTAAAAATTATTAGATACTACATTCACTTGACAAGTTAGTAGAGTAAGAAGAAATTTGGCTAACCTGTAAAAGTAAGCCTAGGATGTGGAAAAGCTTGACAGTTTTGTAATTAATACAATAAAACAAAAACTGTCGTCTTTGAGGATTTGCCAATCAAAAGTAATTTTAACCAACTTGTAGAGCTTCCCAATATGACATATAAGGCAGAGTAATTTAATTGAGTAAAATTAGGGTTTATTTGATTCTTCATTATTTTCAAGGGCTCTCCAGCTAGACAAGTTTTGTTGAAAAAAAAAATAAATAAAAAAATTTTTTTTTTCTATTCAGTAACCGGGAGGTTCTCATCTGTCTGGTCACAAGAGCAGCAGCTGAGAACAATGGATTTTCTGGAATGGATTTTTAGGAAGAATAAAGGAACCCTAGAATAGCCCAAAATGCGTCGAGGAGCTTAAAGTTCCAAATTCGGAGAGAACCTATTATTCTGACGCACCCTGCCCCTCCGCTCATCATTCAGTAATGGACGACTTTCTCCCTACTCAATTTTATAAACTATAAAAAAATAAATAATAGAAAAGCGATAAAAATTCTATATATTATATTCATATTTTTTAGTATCTATTTTACTAATTTTATTTTTATAAAATTATCATAAAGATTTTTTTACTAAAATAGTCTATTTTTTGATAGTCTTACATTAAAATCTAGTTAAAAATGAACCATTTTGTATAANTTTTTTTACTAAAATAGTCTATTTTTTGATAGTCTTACATTAAAATCTAGTTAAAAATGAACCATTTTGTATAATAGGTACTCTATTAGAATCCATTTAGATTTTACATTTGAAGGTTCAATTACAAACCATAAGCTTATTTCTAATTATTGGTACTAAATTTGAATTTGAAATTGAAATTAAGAGTATAATGAGAATGAAAACAAAAAATTTTGAAATTATTATATTTTTTTTGGAACACCCTGTACTTCCTTTCTGATAATAACGACTGGATTATAAAATTTGGTGGAAAAAGGGAATNTTTTTTTTGGAACACCCTGTACTTCCTTTCTGATAATAACGACTGGATTATAAAATTTGGTGGAAAAAGGGAATTTAGGAATATTTTTATTATGAACATTATTTTTCTTTCATTATTATGTTTTTATATGCTCTTAACATATTGTGTGTTAAGAGTATAGAAAATTATTCCTAAGTTCTTAACATACAGTGTGTTAAGAGCATGGGAATAAATTTTTTAGAGAGAAATGAGATAGAAATAAAATTTTGAATACTTTAGTATTAAACTTTGTGCACAAACCGAGACAGTTTGACATGTTAAAAAGAATAACAAAAAAAAAACACTTTCTAAAATAAACTTCAAAAATTTTTTTAAAACATTCGTAATAATTTATTAACACATTTTTCCTATCACTTTTACTTAATTTTTTACACCAAGGTGACATGAAATCATTTTCAAATCTATTAACTTTATTCAACAAAGTTCAAAGTTCAAAACTTCACATAGTTTCTCAACTATACATTAATTTGAAATTTGATCCATTTTTTTTTTTCTTTGTTTCAACTTTAAACCAAAAAATTAGGTTATTAGGTTTCACATCATTACTTATTATTACAAATACAAACCCTTTCGTCATAAAAGTTAAACTAATGAAATCACTATTATAAAAAAAAAAATTTCCATTTTTTTTTTTTTTTTTTGAAATTGAGAAAGAGAAAGTTTGTTTTTAGTTTTGGTGTGAACTTTGCCATAAGAGGAGTGGAAACTTAAGTAAATAGACACAAATTACATTAATTAACAACCACCACTGGTAACCAAAAAATTAATAAGAAAATTGGCAAAGAGAAACGAACAGAGTAATTTAGAAAATTTTCGTCTACTCCTATATTTTAATTAAATTTTTTTTTTTTTTTTTTTTTTTATAAAAAGAAATTAAGTTAGAAAATTTTGATAAACCTTTTGAAATGATTTTGATAATTGAAGAATAAGGTTATCTTATTTTATTATAATTACCCATGACATAACTACAACCTTATTCAAACTGTAACTTGAGATTTAGGTTGTCGGAAACTACTGTCAATCAACTCACCACACAAAGTGAGTCTGAGTCTCATCAATCAAACTTGTATTAATTATAAGAAATACTACTAATAATTAATAAAAAAATATTATAATAAAGTAAAAAAAAAATGTTTTTTTTTGTTAAATAATGAGTAAATTAAATATAAAATGAAAAACTTACCAGTTGACCTTTCCCTTTTGATTCAATGTCCTTGAATTTTACTTCTGTAAGGTTTCTCCTAACCCTTGTTATTATTATTTTAACCTAAATTTTACTCACCCTAACTTATACTCAAGTTTTGAATCAATAAGGACTACTAATTAAAAGTAGAAAGAGTAGAGGTGTTTTGGTAGTAAATTATCAAATTAATTATATTATTATATATATTTTTTTTTCACTAACCTAAAAAAATTTCACTTTCTAACCTTACACCTCTTGTTTTAATAACAAAACTTTCTTCACTTTCTCTTGAGAATGAAAATTTGGTGATACTTTCTCTCTCTTTGATCCTTCCCACTTGACTCGACAAAGTTGACTGAAACTAAACTTCTGAGTTTAGTGGGAAAAAAAAAAAAAAAACTTTCTCTTACTTTCTCTCTCCGTCGTCCGTTTGATAAGTTATATCGAAGAAAGCTTGCGCTTCTTTTCATTATTCCTATTCTGCGGTACTCCAACCTCAAGGATAGGAAAAAAAAAAAAAAAAAAAAAAAAAAATTCAACCCACAACTTTCTAATTCAGACTCTCAAAGTAAAAATCCTTAAGAAAATCTTAAGTATTAAGGAAAATGTATGAGATTTCTTTGACAACTTACCTCATTACCACACAATCCTCGTCTCAAGAACAGAATTTTAAAAATTAATACCCAATTTAACCAATTATTACTTACCAACAATGGAATTGATTATAATTTTTCTAATATTAATCCTTTCCTTTATTACAGGAATGATACAAAATTTGAACCTAACTTTTCACCACTTTTATCCAAAATCCAACCAAAGAGGGGTGATAAGGCTATATTTCTAGTAGAATACTCCTTCACCTGTGCACCATTTCGAGTAAGTGATACGTCAATCGATCGGAAATTTTATGTAGATTACAAATATCATATTGATTGTTAGCAGTCAAGTCAAGTTTTTGAAAAAAATATTTTTTTTTTTTTTTTTCATAATTATGGAATAAAAAAATTTTTTTTTATATACAACGCAACGCCAGAATACTAATGGAAATGAGACTCATAGTTTCTATACGCATGCGTTAGCTCACTTTGACGCATTTCAATGAAAGTGAGGAAAGCATAGAAAAGAATTGAGCTCAATCACTCTGTACATACCTCAGGATTTTAGTAAATTAGTACTATAAAAAATAATTGGTAAAAATCCTTGTAATCAAGATCAAATGAAGGGAGAGTCTTTTCTATACTTTCTCCTCATTACGACCATCATTAATCACTTCTAACAATAAAGTTATAATAGAAAAGAAGAAAGTAGACTGACTAAGTACGGATTTCATAACTTTTCTACCTAACTTTTAGAATTTCATATAAAAGTTTCTCAATAGAGATGAAATTTTCATATTTATAGGGTAAAAAAATAATATATATATTCATTGGAGTTAACATTCTCTTTAGAATAGAGAAAGAAGTATTCAGGAGTTCCATTATTACTAAATACGACTTTCTCTTCGTTTGGGGAATTAGAAGTTATTTATTTATAATAAAATTTAAATACTAAAGAAAAGGGGTTGGAAAACTAGAACTGGAAGCAGGATTCTAGCAAATTAAAACTCATAGTATCCTTTGAAATATATTAATTTTTGATTCAACGTAGTAAGTTTTTTTTTTATGATTAATTGACGTTGACTTAAGTTAGAAACAGAAACCTATGAAATTGTAAAGAAAAAAAAAGAAAAAAAAAAGTTCCATCGATTCCATGAAATGTTATGGAATTGAAGGTGAAAGTGGGAAGGGATCAAAATCCACGGTCTATTTGCGTAAAACTGATACAAATAAAATAGTGGAAGTGGAAGTATTACATCTGTAGTTTACATAAATTTTTATCACCTTTATCGATCTCAGTATCCTGATTTTATGGAGAAAAAAATCAGGATATAATATTCGAGGTGACGGGTAACTGAATGAAGGAAACTACATCAACAATAATTTCAATATTGATTGAGTAGTATCCTTTTACATAAATGATTACAAGTAACATTTCCTTAATCCATTTATATGGATAAAAACTATTTTAATAACAAACTCTGGCTAGTCAAAATCTTAGAATTGTCAAGAAAGAGAAATGAACTGTATAGAAAGATTCTTAGTAATTGAAAGAAAGAGTGGATGATTATATTACAGAAGTATTAAATAGTTTTAGGTGACGGATTTCTTTTTCTTTTTAGGTGATGGAGCTTCTTCTTCTTCTGATTCCTGCTTGATGATCATACCTTTCGTCTCACTCTTCTTCTTTTCTATTATTTCCTCTGTCACTGTCCCTCCCTTTTCACTTTTCACCTCCTCTTCTAAGATTTTACTTGATCGTTTCTTCTTTTTCTTACTCTTCTTAGCCTCTGCTTCAACCTCGTTACCGAATTCTTCCAGAGCCTGCTTCATAACATCTATATTCTTTCGTGGAACTTCACCCGATTCGTAAAATTTTAGACGCTCCTCAACTTGTTCACGAAGATGTACTCCAAAAACTGAAGTTGGGTTTTCTGAAAAAATTAAAATTCAACATTGAAATTTTTCCACTTAAGAAGTTGCATTTATAGTTAACTAACCTGTGAAGCAATCAAGTCTGGAAGCGATTGAACATTTGTTAGCAAGAAATCGTGAAATACGACCTCTATTTGTAGTACCAGCACGACCTGTAATCAAACGTAAAGTAAAAAAAAAAGAAGTTTTCATAACTTTATGGTTGGTTCTGTTTCTGTTCGATTAAATACTAAAGACGTACCGATAAAGGTCGAATGATAAAGTAGTCCATACTTTGGAGTCTTCCCACGTGTTTTCAAAGCTCTGAAGAGTGCCTTCTCAGCTCCCAATATTTGAACAGTGGAAGCCGGGAATTTAGCCAAATTTGTTAGAGAACCTGCATGGGAAATAAGTCTAGCAGCAACAGTCTCGCCCAAAAGGGTAGTCAGATTTGGAGCGATTGTGTTCATTTTTGATTGCAAGTAGATGAGTAAACCCCTAGTAAAGAAATATTCCAAATAAAAAAGAACTAATATGAATATGAATTTCTTGACAATATTAGAATGATTCTAAAAAATAATTTTTTTTTAAAGTAAACTTACTTCCTATATTCAGCCAATTTAATCACTCTTTTCGCAAATGATTCGATGTTAATCAAATCAATTGGAGAAATATCCATTCCCATGGAAGATCGTGAAGCATCCAACACAGCCTGTGCTTTTGCAGAATCTCCTATTATTTCCTCGAGACTATCCAATTTTGATTCGTCCAATTCCTTCCTGTTTTTGATGTAATGGACGACACGAGAGTACATGTAATTGTCTGGAACAATTTTAATCAACTCTGGAAAGTGGTAAGAGTACCACTCTCGAATTCTCATTGAGAATGTATTGACATCTTTATCCAACTGATCCAACAGCGCTATTCCTTGTATAATCATGTTATCAGCTCGATTCACATTAAACTTGACCTTGGCTCGAGAGTAAGCATGTCCAAGACCCAATTGGGCTTTGTTACCTTTGAAAAAGCATATATACTTTAGCCATCAGGTACTACTAAACAAGTGAATAGAAACAGGATTTTTCTGCTCACCAGCAGGACCAGTCAATCCTTTAATCATTTTGTAAAAATGTGCACGAATTCCTCGACAAATCTCGTGAATGAGAGTACCAACTCGAATTTTAACTTTTGGAAAACATTCTGAAATTGCTGATGCAAGTTTACTCTCTGAGACTCCAAGTACCAACTTCTTCAATCCAACTTGAGTCAGCAAAACTTTCAAATCATCCGGTAGAATCCCTTCAGTGATTGAATTCAAATTCTCTAACGCTGCTTGAGCCGTTTTGAAGGGACTAAAGGAGACCAATTGAGTGACTGCAGTAAATCTGGAGTAGTCTCTCACACTCTCCTCAACCTAGTAACAAAAATAATAATGACCATCCTTATAGCACAATGTGCTTGTAACAGGTTGTAGGTAAAACAAATTATCTGTCATATTTGGTAAAAATACATTGGATTTTATTAAAGGTATACCTCTGACAAGAACATCCCTTCTTCTTCAAATTCCCGAACTTTGAAAATAGCAAATCCAGCAGCATGTTCGAAGAGAACATGCATTTTAGTCTCACCGGCCATTACGATGAGGCTAGTTTAGTAAAAAATTCAACTTANCACCGGCCATTACGATGAGGCTAGTTTAATAAAAAATTCAACTTACTGCTAATCTCGAATCAATTGTTTAGAAATTAATAAATCAACTAAATTTATAAAAAACTGAATGTTCTGCTTCCCCAACAAACAAAACAAACACTAACTTAGCAGGGTCAAAATAATTAAATAATTTACTTCCCCACTTCTACCCCAGANTACTGCTAATCTCGAATCAATTGTTTAGAAATTAATAAATCAACTAAATTTATAAAAAACTGAATGTTCTGCTTCTGCTTCCCCAACAAACAAAACAAACACTAACTTAGCAGGGTCAAAATAATTAAATAATTTACTTCCCCACTTCTACCCCAGACATAACCTAGACCGACCCACAAAAACTCTCCTAAAACTTTATACTAAAAACCTGAGTCTTCTCTTCTAAAGTGAAGAGTTTTGCTCTATTCTTTATCTATTTTGTTTCAGTTAATTATGTATTTATTGTTTTAATTTGCAGGGATTTTTTTTTAATTTTATTGTGTTAAATTATAAATAAAATAGTTATTCTAATGCTTATCTTGAAGGAACTGTACTAAAAATGGAGGCAGAATTACCACGTGGTATTTCTTCAGTTTTAGTCTAGTCAATTTTGAATTTTTAGTAAAGAAATATTTTTTAAGAATATGTCTAAGTTTTCTAATGTACAGGGTAGGAGTCGGTTATCTTGACTCTCGTCAAACTAAACTCATGGCTCATGTGCCACGCTGCTGGGATACAATTTGAATTTCGCGCCTTAACTTTTGAACAGTGCAGCATAAACAGTAACAGCGAATAACCGCAATCGGTTTCCCAAGGTACCCTGTTGGCTTCCTCACTGGTCACCTTTGGCAACCTCACTAGTCACCTTTGGGTACCTCACTAGTCACTTTTGGCTACCTCACTAGTCACCTTTGAGTAACTGCTGGTGCATGAACACTCTAAAGGTAACTGGAGAAACTCACTTTCTCTTAAATTAAGTGAGGTGACCAGGATATTGGAAAAGCAGGGGGAAAAAAAAGAAAGCAAATTTTCTACGGTTCTCTAGAACTTTAAAATTTAAGGCATGACCTCCTGTCTGGCTCCTGCATCCTCTGTCTAACTGACGCTTAGCCAATTTTTCATGAGGAATCAAACAAAAAGACAATTTTTACTACGAGTACGAACGAGATGCAACAACTAAGATTCAAGTCGATTTCTAATGTAGACCGTGATGTTCATTTTTGTCGAGATATTTACTTTCCGTTTGCTTAGAAAATCTATGTTATGTATTGACTCTTTCACTAGTAGCAAAATCGAAGCTTTGATAATTTATGCAGTAAATTAGGAATTTTGGAAAATAGAGTTTATAATGCAACCAACTACTTCATCGTGTTTCTTATCTTCATCTTCTTGGGCATCATTGTTCTCATTGGACTTGGAATCTTTGTTTGTCCTTAGGAATTGGAAACAGCATAAATCAAGTGCTCTTCCGATGAATTAAAAAAATCTGTTGATAATTTCCAAAATCACACATTATTATTTCTTTTGTAAACCTTCACATTAACGATATAAAAACTGATACCACTAGTAATCATGTTTTGCGAAATGAGACTGCTTTAATTGGAAAATTTATCTATTATAATGTTATTTTTTTTTGTTTTAGCATTTTTTAATTCTTGAGGGAATGTTAGATCTCAAATTAAGCTGAGAAATTAAAATGAAAGGAAAAAAAAAATCCTTCGTCCATGTGGGAAATTGAAAATAATTAACGCTTGTAATCTTGACTAGTTAATTCGCGATTTGGAAAGATTGGAATCGCGGCGAATATGGCTGCCGCTCAAATGAGAGAGGCATGACCAATATCTAATTCAACATGGTATGTCTATCGTATATGTTCTTCCTCTGCTCCTGAACTTGTCTCTTCCATTTGGTCTGCTGATGGCCCACACGATTGAGGACACTTGGAGTTGGAGCAGTGCCTAATAATATGAATAAGAAATAGTTTACATGAGAATTTCTACTGAATGAGAGTAGATCTTACTTGAAGTTGTTGTCATGTGAAGGGAATGAGCGGTTCTGCTTCCTCCTCCTGCAGATCCAGCTTGATTTTCTTCAACATTCTCATCCTATAGGAAGTACCACCACCAAACATAATCTACTTTGAGACCTCAGATAATCTCAACATAATGAATAAGTATATAATAATTGGCTCTTACATCTTCATTAGTATGTTCTGTATAAGCTGTATTCTTAATCCGCTTATTGAGGAGTGGTTCCAAGCACATTAAGAATAGCATATAGATCATTAGGAGAGAAACTATCCAAATGACGATGATGACAATTACCTGGAAAATTAAAAAAAAAATTTATCAAATGGAATCATAAAAATTTAACCAAATTCATTTAATTGGTTAGAAAATAAAATAGAATACTAGAAAAATTCAAATACTTGGATAATGGTTGTATTTCTTTTGCTGTATCGACAGCTACATCTTGGACAGAATTCACCTTCTTTGCCTTGGATAAGATTTCGAATCAATGGAACCACCACTTCTTCACATATGCTAAAATCAAAATCAAATACAAAAATAGAGAGAGAAAAAAAAAAAACTACAAAGGAATTCCATTTCCTATCGTATATAATAAGTTAACCAGGTTAGGATTTAGGTTCCTACTATCAAAAGTTTTATCCCACTGATTGCATTTACATTGTACAATGATTCAACTCAAGCAATAATTAGTACTAACAACATCAACTATCTTACCATTCGCTAGGAGGAGGAGTTTTGGCAGGAATGTACACTGTTCTATTCAAAGTGGTTGTTATTCCCTTGATAACTAAAGATGGTTCAGGACACTGACAAACACATCGAGTGTCAGCATATTGACCAAATTGGCCCTGAAATAAAATAAATAAGGTAAAGTAACATTTTTTTTAAACTACGAATACCATTGATTATGAATCATAACTAGAGTTTAAAAAAAAAAAGTTAGACAACTTACTTCTGCTTGAGTGATTGAAACTAAGAATGCATTTACAAAGAGGAGACAGAAGAGCACCGAATAATTTCCCATTTCGTAGATAACTCGCCCAACTGATTTCTTCTAAGTCTAGCCCTCACACTGTCAAGATTTTGGAAGTCAGCTGTAGTTTGCAGTAACACCAGTTTACCAATTGCGACTTTCCCAAGTTCAAACTCAAATTCGAACTTGTATTAATAAAAAATACTGTTACGTTGTTAGTTAAAGTGGTGAAGATCAAAGAATGATTAACTACTATATCCAAATTAATTGAAATTAAATGTTAAAAAAATGGAATTATAGGATGATTACAGTGCAAAACGAAAACCTCCTTTGGTCGTAGTAAAAACCACAAACATCATCCATCACATAGGTAAGAATTTTGATATAGGCATTCGGTGGGATGCGGTATGAGGTGGTTGGAGCAGGACAGGGCACAGGGTAGTGTTGCTCATGGCTCTGGCTCAATGGCTCTGGCTCTGGCTCTGGCTCTGGCTCGAGCTGGATCACAAAAATTTCTGAGCCAGAGCCAGTGCATGGCTCTGGCTCATGTAGTAATTTTGAGCCAGAGCCATGGCTCAACGATGAGCCAGCTCAACGAAACTTCTGAGGCATGGCTCAATGGCTCAACTTTTCCCATAAATTCTTCCACTTTCCCCCTAATTTTTCATTTTTTTTTTCCAAATCATCAATTTTTTTTAATTTTCGGAATTTTTGGTCACTAAAAGTCAATTTGCCTTTAGCCAGTTCATAATTATGATTTGTCTTGGCTTATTCTCACTAGGTCATTCTCACTTTCAACAAAATGTGCATATTAACGGGACAATTTTTTTTTATGTTGAGCCATGGCTCTGGCTCATGAACCAGCTCAACGAAAGTGCGGAGCCAGAGCGATGGCTCATGAGCTGGCTCACCTCCCGGGTGAGCCATGAGCCATGGCTCATTGAGCCAGTGGCTCTGGCTCACCCCAAAAGCTGAGCCATGCTGAACACTAGCACAGGGGGATAAGGGTATGATGAGAATCTGATTAAATTAATTGAAATTAATAGATTAATTAATCAACTAATCAATCCATCAGCTATTTAGTTATTCCATTGTCCATTCCCAAATATAGTAATTGTAATTCCATTCTCAAGTAATAACAACAACACTACTACTAACCATCGTATCCCTATTTCTTTCACAATGATTACAAGATGGATGACACGAGCCATCATTATCATCGTCAATAACTTCCAACAATCATATTGTTAATGTAAAGTATGTCCCAATTAATTTTGAGATCAATCATATTAAAAAAAGGAACTATAAAATTATAAATTAAAATTTGATTGCGTGATCTCATTGGAATGCTCTAATTTCCAATTTTCATTGGAACCTAGTTTAAATTTAGTGACCATGGATATGTGACATGCACGTCCTGTCAGACTAATTCTACTCATTGTTATCTCTAAAATTAGTAATCCAAATCAAGATTGATTGAGGGTGTTTGATTTTTATTTTATGTAAATTGTTAATCCTGAATTTTCTACACAGAAATATACATAACCTCTGCTCTGATTAGACCTTTGGATTTACTTCCAGAAATGGAAGATTTTTTAGTGATTTTCATTAAAATTATAATTATTATTTCAATTTCATTTGGAGGAAATGGTAAGAAAATTCTTCTTCCAAATCCAAAAATTAATTTTATATCTAGTAATGAATTCAATTTCGGTTCAAATAGTAATAATCCTAATATAACAAAAATTAGTGAGACTGTTTACGTTGTACCGAAAGGGATGAACGGTTGTGTCTTGATTTGTAATGCTACATACCCTATTACATGGGAGTTTCATAATGCGCATGTAAGAAAATGAAATACGTTTGTAATAATTAACCATTGTTGAGTAAATAATCTACATTTTAGTTTAGTTTAACAATATATTTCTTTATATCTCAATTATTTAGCTAATTGGTCATGCACCTTGGATGCTTTCAATCCGGACACGTCGAATGGCTAAGAAATTATTTGACTTGACAACCTATGAATACTCAGCTACTCTGAATATGTATGGAAACTACAACAGACTCACTGGAAATTATACTTGCAAACATACAGCAAGAGAAGATCTAAAATCCAGTATTTACATTTACTGGCAAGGTTAGGTGATTCAATTTTTTGAAATCTAAGGAATCCAAAAGACTTTAAATATGTAACCTAAACCAACTTGATACTCTTGTTTAAAATTTTTATATAAATGTTTGTAGATAATTCTAATCAACAATTTATTCAAACTAATGAGACCATTGTTGTTTATGCTGAAGACAACGTTGCTGTTCTACCTTGTGTAAGCTCTGATCCTGACTTTAAGGATCCTCTACTTCAAAAAATTGATAATAGAAATGTAAATCAAGTTTAATAACCTTCCAATTTCAGTGTAAGTTTTTATTTATAATCATAACTCACTGATTTTATTTACACAGGTATCTCAACGAATCAATTACATACATCCATCAGTGAGATTTGAAAAGACTCGTGGTATCATTCTCGACAATTATCCTAATATCACTGGGAATTATACATGTATCCCTAGTGGAAATAATCCAAATGATGAGTTCATTTCTATACAAGTCAAACTCGAAAATGGTAACTTTTTAACTAATAAATTACATTTATTTCAATTTCTTATTTTATTAGTGTGTTGTAGTAAATATATTTTGTATCGTTTAAGAAACGAATCTGTCTGGTTGGATCCTATCAAAAAAATCCAATGCATCAATTACATATGATGCGGCTACATCTAAAGTTAAATGTTGCTCAAATAGTCGAAGGTCTCCAATTATGACGCATTACCACTGTAACCACCCAACAATGTGTGAATTTAGAAAAAAATTTGTTGTTCCTGTAAGAACCAAAAAAAAAATTTTTTTTTCTTAATTGTGAGTAATTAATAAATTATTTTGTTACAGGATATCTATGGTAACTTAAGGAAAAAGTCTAAGAAGGGATGTACCACAGTCAAGTTGTATGTTCATAATGGAGGTCTTATTCATTGTATGGGAGATGGGATCGATTCCTACCAACAGTACATTTTTGGACTTAGGAATTGGGCCAATCCTAACTCGGAAAAAGATACCCCTCTTTGTAAGAAAAAATTCTGTTCATTGGCTGTTTGACAATGGTTTGAAAAATAAAATCAACCAATAAGATTCAAATAATTTTTTGAACTTTCCAATCTAATTGGTTGAATTTGAATATTTGAATTTTCCTGGATACTTAATGAAACACCTGGTAGATTGATAAAATATTAATTTTTCTAACCTTTTCATTTATAGTTTTTAATTGGGCTGAAATAAATCCACACGATATGATCATGGTCAACATGAACAGCTACTCTCCATATAATTGGAGGTTTAGTCACACAAATTCACCTGATATGACAGTGTACCACGGTGAAACACTCACTTTCTATTGTTACACTTCAGAATACTATTTTGCAGAAGGTATAATTTGGGCTGTAAAATGGAAAAACAATACATTACAAGTTAGAGGTATGAGTGAGAAACTACTAAAGTCTTCAAATTACTATCTAATTGATGTATCTTTGATTTGTTTTAGAATTTATTAATAATTTTGGTTCCAATTATCGATATGAGTATTCAAATAATAATTTCCACGTAATTGGACATGTGGACATGGAAGCAGTCGTTTGTATTGCACCGGTAGGACATATTTTCATCGACATATTCTTCGAAAAAAAAAAACAAAAAAATATTATTCTTTTTCCAGGTATGGAATTCATCTGAATATATTCACAAACCGTATCCTCTTTACGTAAATGGTTAGAAGTTTATACAATATAAAAATTATTGGAATTAATAGATTAGAATTTTATATATGAATATGATTAATTTTTTAGTGTCGAGTAAACCAATTATAAATCAAACATTGGAAGAAAGTCATACTTGGACGATGAATGATACAAATAAGAAACTTGAGTGCTCAGCATTTGGGTTACCCATTCCTACTATCGTTTGGAGTAAATTGGATGAATGGGTAAGTGAATTTGAATTTTGAAAACCTGACATTCAATTCAAAATTATATAAAAAAAANGTAAATTGGATGAATGGGTAAGTGAATTTGAATTTTGAAAACCTGACATTCAATTCAAAATTATATAAAAAAAAATGTATTAATGGCTCGTAACCTCAGAAAGAATTTGTATTTTTGTCACTGCAATTGATCTAAACCTANTAAAAAAAATGTATTAATGGCTCGTAACCTCAGAAAGAATTTGTATTTTTGTCACTGCAATTGATCTAAACCTACTACATTAGTGCTAAATTAACTATTTATAATCTTCATCATCAATTTGTTATATAAGCTTCGAACTTTTTTATAGTTTTGGTTCTGAGTGTCTAATGTGATTGTATTTCTAAAATCTATTGATTGTTTTTATATTACTCATTAAGTGGCATCCAGCCCAGATCAATCTAAATCATACGCAAATCGTGGATAAAGTACATAATGTATCTTCGGAAAACGTTACCATTGATCGTGTAAGTTACACAACTAATGGAACTTACATATGTAGCGCCTACAATTTCGGTGGATCCGTAGAGAGAAGGATTCATATTTTCGTTGAAGGTAAGTATAAATGAAACTGGATTACAAATTGATGATAGTCTAAAATAAAATATCTCAGACTAATTCGTATTTAATTTAGAACCAGGATCTTCAAAGAAAGCTGTGGCAATAATCGTTGGTGTTGCCTTGTCACTCGTTCTCCTCACAGGAATAATTCTTATGATATGGAAACTAATGGCTGACAGACGTGTTATTCGACAACTCTCTTCCGCAGTGACATTCAAGGATGGAAATATTCGTCCAGAACCTCCCTCACCTTATGAAGTGACTCCAGAAATTCCTGTCATTAATCCTGAAGATTACATTAACTCCTCCATTCATCATACTAGATTGAGTGCTAATTTGATTGACTGAAAATCCTAAATTTATCAATCTAGAATTAATACTTTTCAAATAGTTTCAGAAAGAGGAGTAATAGTCCTGAACTCCTGATCATTGATTGGCTTGTTTAAAATTTCCCCTCTTTCATTTTGGTCGTAATGAAACATTTGNTTTAAAATTTCCCCTCTTTCATTTTGGTCGTAATGAAACATTTGACTGGTGAGGCAAGGGGAGAAAAAACAAACATATTGTATAGAACTTACTTAACTTGAAGTTGAGGATACTTGAGGGCAATTAAAATGGTTTAGAAAATGGCCAAAAAACAAAACAATGTTTAAAGTTAATTTTTAATTTTTTGAAAATTTTTTGAAAATTTGTAATNTGACTGGTGAGGCAAGGGGAGAAAAAACAAACATATTGTATAGAACTTACTTAACTTGAAGTTGAGGATACTTGACGGCAATTAAAATGGTTTAGAAAATGGCCAAAAAACAAAACAATGTTTAAAGTTAATTTTTAATTTTTTGAAAATTTTTTGAAAATTTGTAATTTAAATTAAAAATTTTCAAAAAAAAATTTTTATTTTTAGATAAACGTGACTTTTGGCTTGACTGTGAGGGAAAAATTGTTGAGTTGGCGGGAATTGTGTTAAATATTTGAATGATATTTCATAAGAAGAAACCATGTGTGGTGAAAACAGCCTCTAAAAACCACGACCATCGCCCTACTCTGAATACTAATCTAAATAACCAACAAGACATTGTGTGAAGTCGGTGTCTTTTGTTCACTTCCTTGAAAGGAAGATAATTTTTGTAAAGTTTCGTTAAATTAGATTAATTTAAAATCAACTTAATTAATTACTTTTGACTGAACCTATAGTCAATTTCGCTTTCTAAGAATGATTCTCACTCCTCGATCCATCGCTACTCGTTTCTGTTCAACGAATAATAAGCAATGTCCTATTCGTCCTATGACAGGGGCTGTGACCGAGAATCCAATTCCCCTTCGATCTAGACGTCGTCATCCATCAATTACAAACCTCCAACATCCTCTTACAGGAATTGAAACACCAATCTACGCTCCAGTGAAAGATAATAATTCACCTTACTATGAGACACAGCTCACAACACTTGACGATGGGCTCCGTATTGCTTCACAACCAAGATTTGGCAAGTATTCCACATTTGGAGTAGCAATTTCTACTGGTTCTCGATTTGAGAAAGGTTTTACATATGGAACTTCACATGTACTGGAAAAGCTTGGGTTTTTGGTAAGTTAGGTCATGGGATTAATTAATATAAATTGACGATTTAGGATTTCTTTTTCCATCAAACAACTTACTCTCATTCTCATGTGAAATCTTTTTTTTTTAATAATATTTAGCCATCGAAACACTTTGAATCCCGAGAAAAGATTGTGAAAGCATTGGAAGAATTCGGAGGCCTGTGTGACAGTCAATGTTCTCGGTATTACCATTTGTTAAATCTTCTTGTACTTGTACTTGTATTGAATAGATATTTTTAACTGAAAACTTCTATAATTCTAATTTTCAGAGATACGACTGTTTATGCAATTTCAGCAGAGCGACGTGGTTTAGACAAAATGCTAAAACTCATTGCAGATACAATCCTTAATCCAGTTATCAGTGAAGAGATGTTGAGTGGAATTCGACAGTCAATTATCTTTGAACAGGAGGATATCGAGCTGAGACCCGAACAAGAAATGACCCTCACCGAAATGGTTCATAATGTTGCATGGGGTAACGAGACTCTGGGAATTCCTCGTTACTGTCCATTAGAAAATGTGGAAATCATTCGACGAGATGATATTCTTCGTTTCATGCAGACATACTTCACTCCACCAAATATTGTAGTAGCTGGCGTTGGGGTTGAACATAAGGATCTTGTGGATTTGTGCAAGGAATATTTCAAATTTTCCAATTCCACTTGGAATACGGAAGATTTCAAAGGGAAGTCAAACATTCTACATCCTGATACATCTCAAGCTAAATACATCGGAGGGATTCTCAAGGTATTTCTAACTTAATTTTTTCATCTTATTTCTATTATTCAATAGTTTGTTGTTGATAATTATTTGATACTTATGTAACTTTTAGGTGGAAAAGGATTTTGGTGCATTCAATTCTGGACCATTGCCTGTACCCACATTGGCTCATATTGCATTTGGTCTCGAGTCAGTCCCACATAGCCATCCTGATTTCATTACAACCTGCGTCTTAAATATCCTCATGGGTGGAGGAGGTTCCTTCAGTGCTGGAGGACCAGGAAAAGGAATGTACTCCCGACTTTATAGAAATGTACTCAATCAGTAAGGCATCTAAACTAAAGATAAAGATAAATTGAATATCGACTAGCTTGCTTGAAACTTAAATTCTAGGTACGGTTGGGCAAATAGTGCAACGGCCTACAACAGTTCGTATGTAGACTCTGGTATTTTTACCATCTACGCCAGCTCTCCACCAAATTACTTGAAGAATTTGGTAAATGTAATCATGAAGCAGCTTGCGGGTATGGCAACTGGTGTTTCAGATGAAGAACTTCAGGTGAATAACTTTTGTAACCATCCTATTAACATGTAGCTTGAGTTACTATTTGAACGTTTCAACATTTTAACTAATCTCTCTAGCTTAAGGAAAATGTCTTATAATTTTTGTTCAAATTTTGACAGAGATCAAAGACTCAACTCCAATCTATGCTTTTGATGAATTTGGAATCTCGAGCAATCGTTTTTGAGGACATTGGGAGACAAATATTGTCCAACGGAATGTACAAAGCACCTGATTCATACATCACTGATATTGGTTAGTTGTCTAGACTTGTAGTTAAGGAACTCTCATTTATCGTACTCTTTCTCTCTCGTGCATAGAAAAAGTGAAGGCAGATGACATTGAGCGAGTGGCTAAGCGGATGTTAGAAAGTAAACCATCTGTTGCAGCGCTTGGTAACCTCCATCAGCTCTCAAATTATGAAGATCTTCAGTCCAGTTTGAAGGAACTGTGTCAGAGCAACCAGACACGAAAAAGAGCTGGTCGTTTCAATTTATTCAACTCTAACTCATGAAATAATCGTCACTTTATAGTATTCAAATTTCTCAAAAGCATTTACTATACCATAAACTGAATTATTATGTTGAGGAAAATGTAGAGAATTCTACGGGTCGACCTGCTGTTGCTTGAAGGAACGGGTCACGCCACGGAACTGCGAAGCCAAGGTGTTTCAAATCTTCCGCAAGATATTGAAATCGCTTTTCTACTGCGTCTGACTTTGCTGACACAAGTTCAACACAAGGAAGGAATTCCCCTGTCGTCCCTTCGAATAGAGTCTACATTGGAGTTAGAATTGTTCAATAGTTAAATGATTGTTTAAAATGTCCAACATTGCTGAATTTTTGTTCTTACTTGAACCGCGTAGATTGCATCTTCGGGCAAAGTTTCATNTTAAAATGTCCAACATTGCTGAATTTTTGTTCTTACTTGAACCGCGTAGATTGCATCTTCGGGCAAAGTTTCATAAACTTTATTAGTGTCAATGTTTCCGGTATTTATAAGATGAGCGCGAACTGCCTGCATAATCAATAGAAAATTGGTAATCACTGCAATTACAACCAATCCATATTGGAGTAATAATCTTTCAAATTTCCATCGAATTAGGATAAAATTTTCCTCAAAAACTCCAAAATTTCCCAATATTGAATACAATTTCTAAGAAAAAGTGCTGAGAAACAAAGTATTCTTGAGTTCAAAGAACCATGCTAGGATACAATAGAATTAATTGACCTGGTTTGAAAACGCTTCAAATAATTCGTCCACTTCAACGCAAGGAACAAGATCTGTGGGGTTTACTTTATCCCAATTTCCGTAATCTACAAATTGGACCAAAGCCTGTAAAACACAAATAGCCGTTAAAACCTATGTCATAAAANCCCAATTTCCGTAATCTACAAATTGGACCAAAGCCTGTAAAACACAAATAGCCGTTAAAACCTATGTCATAAAATGTTCAAAATTATAATTGAGTTTCTAATTACATGAAGCTGTTCAGGTGGAGTTGGTAGCCGTAGAATTTTACAACGATACAACGAGTTGTCATACGGTGCTACGTATAGAGTTTCAAAATCGAGCACAAATGGTCCTTTGGCTTTCGCCGCATTCATTTTCTCTTCAGTGAGAGCAGTGTTTTGAACATAAGAAAATCGTTGGAAGAAGTACGTACTTTTAAACTGAAGAAACACTTCTCCATTGAACTCCATATGAGAAATCGTCGCTCCGGTGAAAACTTTTCCAAGCTTGTGTATAAAAAAAAGACGAGTCAGTGGACAAGTTTCGACTGTATGAATGTGGACATACCGGAGGGACCGAAGGTGTTGGGAATGTTTTTACTGCATTTATTATTATCAAACGGTTAACAGTCATCTCATACTTCGAACTCCGTAAAGTCACAGCTGGAATGCCGTTTACGTTGACATCCGTCACCGTACAATCGAAAATATCCTCTGCTAAAATTTTACACCCAACATCACGGAATTCGTTCAAGCATTCAAATTGATCCGTACCTTCCAGGAAACATTCACGGACCTGAAAAATAGAAATTTTCCAATGAAATAATTCGTTTTGTGATTATCACGACTTACTCGGAACGGAAGTCGACTAAACGGCTCAAACAAGTAGAATAGTTTCATTTCCAAAGGATTGAACACGATGCCAATGTTGGTGTCCCCCAAAATCAGTCTGAGTTTATAGTTGATAACTTGAACTCTGTCGAAACTAAGGTTATTACTTGAACTACCTGCCCCATTCTCTGTGAGTTCTAAACCATAATTATCTTGACATCGAAGTTGAAGCTCGCCAGATTCCAATTGTTTATCAAACACAGAATCAACGAGACCCATATCTTCCCAAATCTCATTATCGTCCAAGTGCAAGAACCTCACTCGTTTGAAAGTACCATCTTTAGCTTGCAGAACGCCTAGTTCAATTTTTTTACCAATGACCGACTCCTTTGTTAGCTGTTGCATTCCAGCATTCTCCGGAACTTTATAATATTCTTGCAACGATTTATTCAAATGTTTATACTTTTCCTGCAAGGTAAAAANAGCATTCTCCGGAACTTTATAATATTCTTGCAACGATTTATT
This sequence comes from Holacanthella duospinosa, assembly GCA_002738285.1. NCBI lineage: Eukaryota > Metazoa > Arthropoda > Collembola > Poduromorpha > Neanuridae > Holacanthella > Holacanthella duospinosa. The sequence continues at coordinate 245,611 of NIPM01000241.1, read as the reverse complement.
CAAATGTTTATACTTTTCCTGCAAGGTAAAAATACAAAATATAAGGATAACAGTTAAATAATTGATCACTTTTTGTATCTCCTCATGTAACAATTGTTGTCCAGAGTATAAGCAAGTAAATAAGTAAATTTTTCTCACCTCAAACTCTGAATCCTTTATTTTAAAATCCAAAGTCTTACAATTTGGAGTAGTTCTCCAAGTTTCTAAATTTACGAATCCAATACACCATTTCTCATGAGTTGATACATTTGATATCAAGCAAGGGGCTTCACGGTTGAACATAATCCGTTCAACAGGAGATGTCATGATTAGGATTCACAATGCGATCTAAAAGTTTAGAAGACCACTTGTCACTTACCGATTAATTAAAGATGAGAAATAGATGTTAGTTTGANAGCATTCTCCGGAACTTTATAATATTCTTGCAACGATTTATTCAAATGTTTATACTTTTCCTGCAAGGTAAAAAAATACAAAATATAAGGATAACAATTGAATAATTGATCATTTTATGTATCTCCTCATGTCACTATTGTTGTCCAGAGTATAAGCAAGTAAATAAGTAAATTTTTCTCACCTCAAACTCCGAATCCTTTATTTTAAAATCCAAAGTCTTACAATTTGGAGTAGTTCTCCAAGTTTCTAAATTTACGAATCCAATACACCATTTCTCATGAGTTGATATATTTGATATCAAGCAAGGAGCTTCACGGTTGAACATAATCCGTTCAACAGGAGATGTCATGATTAGGATTCACAATGCGATTTAGATCTTAGAAGCACAAATTCAGATTAAATTTTTCAAATAAAATTGAAAGCATATTAAATATTGAGTGACAAGTCGAGTATTTTGAATTTACTTACATTCCAACCTTGCCCAATCATGGAGTCTGCATTCGAGTCATTTAAATAATTTACGTCTAAAAGTTTAGAAGACCACTTGTCACTTACCGATTAATTAAAGATGAGAAATAGATGTTAGTTTGACAGGCANTCTAAAAGTTTAGAAGACCACTTGTCACTTACCGATTAATTAAAGATGAGAAATAGATGTTAGTTTGACAGGCAGCTGGCCCCTCTAATGATCAGCAAGGCTTTCCTCTACGTCTGCGACAGATTGAGGCAGCACTGGTCAACAAATACCCTCCAACAACACATATCTGGGCATTTCAGGAAAAATTAAGCAAATCCTTAATATACAATGAGGTGCGAACGATTTCAATACNAACACATATCTGGGCATTTCAGGAAAAATTAAGCAAATCCTTAATATACAATGAGGTGCGAACGATTTCAATACCTCCGAGTATCGACTCTTGTTCCAAGCTTGTCGAGCTTCCAACTTTCAATGTCAGAATTCGTTCAAACTGATCCTTACCTTCAAGGAAACATTCATGGACCTGGAATTACAAATTTTCAAATGATGAAATTATTCGTTTTTTGATTATCACGACTTACTCGGGATGAAAGTGGACAAAATGGCTCTAATANTCAAATGATGAAATTATTCGTTTTTTGATTATCACGACTTACTCGGGATGAAAGTGGACAAAATGGCTCTAATACGTAGAAATAGATTTGAATCAGAATCAGGAATCAAAATTTGGAAATAAACTAACACCATGTTCAGCACAGTACAAAAATTAAAAAATAATTTTTTTTCTTTAGAAATGATTTTTAGAAATAATAAAACTTCAGCTCTCGCCATCTTGTGAGAATAAAAACTGTTATTACCATGGAATAATTTCAAACCCTCAACCTCCGTTTTTTTTGTTTCTTTTTTAGTTGTTTCTATTCGTCCGCACTCCTCTTATAAAAGAGGGAAGCAGCGACATTTTTCTTCAGTTCGTGTTTTACCTCCGTACCGGGAGGTTCTCTTCAGTTTGAAAATCAATTTAATTCAAAACGTAATTTCATTTTAACTTTTTATAAGTCACCAAACACCAGGACATTTTTATCAGAAGCCTTGAATATGGCTTCATTTGACTTACCAACTGGTAAGAAGCCATAATAATTAAATATTTTCGACTTTTTGAATGATGAGGTCAATGACCTTTTGATTTTTTTTCAGACATTGCTCAGTTGAGTGTAATTCATTTTAATCCTGAAAGCAATGAGGTCGTCCCGGCTGCATTAGCACCACAAGAAAGTAACGACGAAGATGATTCTTCAAAAGATATTGGTAAAATTAGTACTTCCAGCATGATTGGATCTACTGAAAAGTCCTGTGTGAACAAGAAGAAAAAACGAGATAAAGCTCCTCAGTCTAAATCGTAAGATATATTTTATTAATAATAAAATTAGTATTTAGTAAATTTAGTATACTTTAAATTTGACCTCTTTTGACCTTTGCTTATTTTAATTTATTAGCGGTTCAAAAGGTCGAAGCCATCGCTCTCGTTCTAAATCGTAAGGAATAAAATATTTATTTTAGAATTTTTTTGAGTCAACATGACCTTAGTTGACCTTGGATTTTTTCTTTTCTCTTAGAGCTCCTAAGCGAAAAACCCGTCGCTCAAAGCCCAGCAAGAAGACGAAAACGTAATAGGATTTTATTGTAAGAATTATTTTGATTACAATTCCTAAATTTATTTTTAGTTCCGTTACGAAGAGCCGGAGTAGTCGCCGTAGCGGTTCCAAGGCAAAATGGTAAGATCTAATTTAATTTTTTTTTTCTATTTGACCTCTCTTGACCTTTGAGATCTAATTTTAGTTTTTGTTTTTTTCCATTTGACCTCTCTTGACATTTAACATCTAATTTAATATTTTTTTCTATTTGACCTCTCTTGACCTTTGAATTTAAGCTACATGTGCACCTATGCTTAAGTTGGTGCCACCCTAATAAAAATTTTTTTTTCGTTTTAGTTTTATTTTAAATATTTTTTTCAATTTGACACTAATTTTCAGCGGTCCATCGAAGCGCCGAGGCAGTCGCCGATCCGGTTCTAGACGAAAGTCGTAAGTTTTGGTTTATGTTTTCTATTTGACCTCTTTTCACCTTTAAGACTTAATTTAATTTGTTTTTTTCTATTCGAGCTCTTTTCACCTTTCAATTTAAGTTACATGTGCACCTATGCTTAGTTGGTGTAACAATAATAAAAAGTTGAAGTGATTTTAGTTTTATTTTAAACATTTTTTCAATTTGACTCTAATTTTCAGTGGTGGATCGAAGCGTGGATCATCTCGCAGTCGTCATTCCAAAACAAGCAAGTATGTTTAAAAAAAAAATTTTTTGTTTTAATTTTTTTGACCTTACTTGACCCCGTAATTATAATTATATTTTTAGACACACTAAGAAGCGCAGGGTCAGTCGCCGATCCAATTCTAAACCAAAGTCGTAAGTTTTTTTTTCTATTTGACCTCTCTTGATCTTTAAGATCTAATTTTATTTTATTTCTTTAATTTGACCTCTCTTGACTTTTCAATTTAAGTTTGTAATTGCACGAGTCTTATGCTTAGTTGGTTCAACTCTTTTAAAAAGTTCAAGTCGTTTCTAGCTTTATTTTAATAATATTTACCAATTGGACTCTAATTTTCAGCGGTACATCGAAGCGTGGATCATCTCGTCGTCATAATTCCAAGACACGCCAGTAAGTTTAAAAAAAAAAATTTTTTTTTTGACCTCACTTGACCCCATAATCATAATTCTATTTTTAGCGTCACGAAGAAGCGCAAGGGTCGCCGTTCCGGTTCAAAAACGAAGTCGTAAGTTTTTATTTTATTTTCCATTTGACCTCATTTGACATTTTGAATTTCATTTAGTTGTGCACCTAAGCGAAAGACGCGTCGCTCAAAAGGGAAAGAACGCTCAAAGTCGTAAGTATTATTATTATGAAAATCAATCATGACCTAACACTTTATTATTAAAAGTGTTGGAAAGAGTCAAAGCCGTCGTCGTCGATCTCGGTCTCGTNCATTTGACCTCATTTGACATTTTGAATTTCATTTAGTTGTGCACCTAAGCGAAAGACGCGTCGCTCAAAAGGGAAAGAACGCTCAAAGTCGTAAGTATTATTATTATGAAAATCAATCATGACCTAACACTTTATTATTAAAAGTGTTGGAAAGAGTCAAAGCCGTCGTCGTCGATCTCGGTCTCGTTCTCGTTCAAAGGCGTAAGTTTCTAGTTTTTTTTATATCACATGACCTTTCAATATAAGTCACATGTGTGCCTAAACTTGTCGATGGAAGTACTTCTGAAGAATATAATTTAATTCAGATGTACACCTGAGCACAAAGTTCGTGGGTCAAAGAAGTCAAAAGCGTAAGTTTATGACTATAAAATTCAAGTTCATTAGACTTTGATATTTTATTTCTAGCCGTTCCTCAAAGCCACGACGCAGTCGCAGCTCCCGTTCAGCATCAAAGTCGTAACCTTTGAATTAAAAAAAAATTCTTTCAACATGACCTCATTTGATCTTTTAAATTTATTACAGATCTGGTGCAAAGGGAAAGAAAACTAGTCGTAATAAATCAAAGGCAACCTGGTAAGTTTATTATTTATTCTAAAAAATTCAAATTAATCACAATTTGACTTTGAAATTTCAATTTTAGCACTCCTAAGAAGCGGCGATCCTCTCGTCGTTCCCGCTCTGGGTCCAAACGGTAAGCTTGAAATTTTTTTAAATAATTGCTACAACTTGACCTCATTTGACCTTAAAATTTATAGTAGCGGTGGATCAAAAGGCAAAAAAACTTCCAGCAGTGGATATTCAAAATCGTAAGTCTCTGTTATAAAAGTTCAAATTTTCTCTTAATTTAACTTTGGTATTTGAATTTCAGTGGTCAACGGAAACGGCGTTCCTCACGAATTGCTCAAGCCCGAGTTGGAAAAGGCGCCTCATGTAATCGATCCACAGATGATGTCAAGCGCTTGAAAGTATAAAATATAATGTTAATAATTAAAAAAATTTCATAATTGAAATTTCTTATTTGATAATTTGAAATAGTTAGAAACCAAGAAGGACGAGAAGAAACCAGGATCAAAAGAAGCTGGAAAGCGCAAAACTAAAATTGGAAAGAAGAATAAAGGTGGAAAGAATGACCAATCCAAGGGCAATCAATGCTAAAAACTGAATCACACACAAGAAACATAACTAACATCACTCTGAAACAATATAATATGAATGTAAACTAAGTTCAAAATTACATAAAGTACACTAATTAAACCAATAAACTCATAATACATGAAACAAAACACTCCTTGGTATCATTTTCTAATAATTTAAGTAGAATTAAAAATTTTGGGGTTAATGACCTCGTAGTTGGTTAACAATTTTGTAATAGGTTAGTAAATAATCTTATAATAAGTAAATAACCTATTATAATGTAATAGTTTAATGAGTAAACTCTGTAGAAGGTCAATGACCTCATACATATATTTTTTTTTCCCTAGAAGAAATCATTTACCCCGTTAAAAATCCACTTTGTCCAATTTTACCCGGATATAATGGAGAAACTATGGTTATATTTTTACTCTGCTCAATAAAATACTCTAGCTGGTGAAAACATGTTTTGAAAAAAAAAATAATCACAAAGTTAAAGGACTATAATAATAATTTTCCTTCTAGTATTAAAAAATTATAGTCACACTGTATGTGGATGGACTTTAGAAGTAAAATTGTCAGTAGTAATAGCGGTAGTTGAGAATAAAATGGAAAAGTGAGTAGAGTGGTTAGTGAAGTCTCGTTTTTTTTAGTATAAAAAAATAAAGTATTGTGTACTCTCAAAGGAAAAAGCACCTCTCACTTTCTCCACAAAAAAATTTTTTTGAAGAAGAAGAAGACGAAAAAAAAAGAAAAAAAACAACATAAAAATCATTTCTAAGTCTTTTCTCACAGGTAATTTTAGAGTTTTTTTTTTCTACTAAAAATAATGACTTTCTCTGAGTCTTTTCTCTCTTAAAGAAACGTTATGCACTGTTGTAGAGGGATATTATGATTGGCTTAATTATTTTATAAATTGCCCTACCCAACCTCTCTCCTTTCTTTTTCGAAATTATTAACTTTTTGATCCTTGTTATTTCTCAATTCAGATGATTTCTCTTTACTAAAATTTCTTCAAAATGTAGATTTTCTGGAATTATTAGACTTATTAAACTTTTAGTATTTTAGTTTTGCCTGTTGATGATTTTTAGTTTTATATTTCTACTATGGCCTTTGGAGTGAAAGTAGACCAAATAGAAGAGAAAAAAAAGTGTAAAAACTAAAAAGTAAAACGAAAAAAAAAAAAATTATTTTTTTTTTCATCTTTTAGTGTTAGTATTAGGACCCACAGGTTTAAGGTTTTTTGGTATTTACGAGAACAAATATTTATACACTCTCTTCAACTTTAGACTCTACTGAAGAGTTGGAAACTTTATAACTTCCGTCTCAGTTTCCCTCTTGTTTTCCTATTTATAATAAGAAGTCTACAAAATAATGATATTATTTAACATTCATGCGCTTAAGAGAAAGAGATTTGTATTTAGTACAGGTGAGTGTGGAGAAGTTGGGATGAAGAGTAATAATATTAAATAATAGGAACAACAATAGGAGAGAGTCTAAACCTAGTCTTACAGAGGTTGAATATTTTATATAAGAGAAAGTCAGTGAGTCTAAGCGGACGTCTCCTATTGGCTCACTTTCTCCTCGTTTTTTTTTTCTTTTTTTTTCTTTTTGAACCAAATAGGTTTCGAACCTTTCCCTTGAAATAGGTTAAGATGAGTCCATGTTGAGTCAACTAGAGAGAAAGTGAAAACTCTCTACTACTTTCTTCATGTTGAATGAAATGTTAAAAAATTTAGAAAAAGTCTTTGGGAAGTGTACATAGGAAAAGAAAGTTTAGTTTTTTGTTGTGTTTTTTTGTAGGTTTTCTCTCCTCTTTTTCTAAACTTTCTCTTCGGTTTCTTTCATTTGTATGGAAATAGATAATATCAAAGTTTTATTTTTACAAAGACTTTCTCATTGAGAAGTGAAAGTCGTAAATTCATTCATAGAAGAGAGTCAGTCGAGTGTAATTAGTAAATCATCAATGTTTGTATAGTACTACATGTTTTTAATTCTAAAAAGATATAACTTTATTTTATTATTCTAAATTATAGTAAGAAATGAAGTCTTGACGTGAATGGATGAATGTTTATATGAAAATATAATGTACAAAAAATCTAAAGCCGAAAATTTGATTTAAGATACAGTCTAGCTCAAATTCTTAAAAACACTGGAAACTACTTTTCTCTTATGCTTTTTTTCTGGGGAAAGTACCATTTTTAAGAATTGAAGGCAAATTTTTTGTGAAAAAATCTTTAATTTTTGTTTGAAATCAAAAAAATAATAATAATAATAATAACTGCTGATACATTGATAGTAATGAGAAAGACTTAAATTTTTCAACTTTGTATCCTACTTTTCAATAGTCTTTCTAAAACTGTGTAGTCTTTTTCCAAAAAAAAAAAAATTAAACTAACAACTTTCCCTGCAAAAAAAAAATTAAAATTATCTGCTTTCTCTAACAAAATGGCATTGTCGAATTAGTCAGTTTCTTCTTTATGAAACAAAATTTATGATCGCACTATACCAAAGTAAAAAGTTCAGGGGGCGTAAATTCGGTGACGAAATTTAAGTTACCGTAAATTCTCTTGAAAAACAAAATCCGGTGCCGAAAATCCGGAGCGTATTATATCTGATATCAAAAATTCATTAGTTAAATTGATATCTGACATAGTGTCGATAATGCAGACATAAAATTCAATAACTTCTTCATCGTCATCATATTCCGTTAATAATTTGAAACCTAAATTTAAAAAAAAATTTGATAAATTTTCAATTCATTGGAATTGTTTTCAACAACGTTTCCACTCCGGATTTCCACCCCCTGATAATAAGTATAAATATTTTTGAGTCGCACNAAAATCTAAAAAAAATTTTCAATTCATTGGAATTGTTTTCAACAACGTTTCCACTCCGGATTTCCACCCCCTGATAATAAGTATAAATATTTTTGAGTCGCACAACAATTTTTCCCCTACAAAGATTATCTATTCCGATATTCCATCACTAAAAATTTTCATCCTTAATTTCCAACCCTCAAATTTTATATCGCCGATTTTCTCCCCCAGAATGTTTAACTTAGTATATTCTCATAAATTAAAATTTTTATAGTACCATCGACCTTTTGGGAATTACGTTCATCTCTTCCAATCCTCCTGTTGCAAAGGTGTACGGTAAAAAGTTGATACCCCAGGGAACAGACGAGCAGAAACAACAGGTATACTCTGAACAAACAATAAATTCACTATTTTTTTTTTACTCCAAAGTCTATCCCAAAAGTCTGAATTAAATTTATTTATTTTTATTCTTCTATCAGAATTTATGAGAGTCTGAGTCATCCCTATGTAAAATATTCTATAAAAGTGAAAGTCGTGGTGATTAAGAGAGAAGAACGTCGTGGAACTGAGAGTTTAATTTAATGAGTGTTCTGGACAGGCGGATTTTGAACATAAGACTCATAAATCAAGGACAGAGCTTTTCCTATTAGACTCTCTACCCTAAGTTTTCAAACTTCAGAGGAACGGAGTTAATTAACTAATTGAAATCTTTGTCTTTTTACTCCTTACTCAACGGAATTAACATCTGGCTCTGATTAACTCCTCAAATTCTATAGAATATTATATAATTTTATATAATATTCATTTTCAAAAGAACTAACTCAACTCAAGATTATTATACCCATCATTTTTATAAAAGTGAAGTAATCACTGAATCATTGAACATGTCTAAGATTTGATTTCTACTGACCGTAGTAGTATCCATTAATCTTCCATTTACCTCTCCATCATTTGGGAACAATGGGCGGAAATTAAAAAAAAAAAATATTTTTTTGAATTTAAGTGCAATTCTCTAGACTCTATCCACTATCATAAGAATTGTGACGGATGACACCGGAGTGACAGGTCATGGAAATGATGTGGAAGAATTCATGTTTTCGCAAATATGAACCATGTAAATGAGGTCAGGATTCATTTCAAAAAGTTTGATTCTGCAATTTTCCCCAACACTTCTTAATAACCATCACCACTACTTAACCTTTGACCTATTTTTTTTTCATCTCCCCCCGTGTTACTCTCTTCACTGTCTATTTATGCTGTAGTAGCATAAATTAGTAGGGTTTTTATCCGAAGGATCATATTCAAAAAAAAATATCATTTTGAGAACTACAGCGGCGACAGGCAGTCGCCATTGGTACCATATGCCCTATCAAAGTTATATAATATAAAAAAAATATTTATATACCAGTTAGAATATAACTGTTAGATATTATAAGAAAATTGAAGTTTTATTATTATTACACTTGGAGTATGACACTCCGAGTCCGACTACACCCTTGTCACTTGTATAGACTTGACATATATGGGTATTATGTAACAATCCCAATTACATTGACTTTGAGTCATAGTCCTCATACTAACTTTGATATTTTCTGAGTGGCTCGTCGTGGTCGTGAGTAAGGGAAATGGCAAAATATCGTTTTTTTTTAGATTTTTTTTTTTTTTTTGCACTAGTAGTGGAATGAATCACTTTTATGAAGGTAAGGATGATACATTTGTGGATTATTGCATAATAATAATATTTGAAAAGTCTTTTAGCAAACCTAACTTTGAATTTATTTTATCTCATAGTCCTGACTGAAGACCCAAAAAAAAAAAAAAAAAAAAGCTCGTTGAGAAAGGTACAAGGTGAGTCAACTTTTTTGAGGATTCACTTCCTCCAAATTATTATTAGGGTTGTAGGAGGGAGAGGGGAGAAAAGAGAGGGAAAATTTGAAATTTGAAATGTTAAATTTAAAGGAAAAAAAAATAAAATTTATGACAATTGTTGTGTGTCAACTCGTAGAACTAGGAGGATATAAAAAATTTGAAAGGCAAAAAGAAGAAGAAGAAAAAAATCCAAGGATATATTTTTTACCGGACTCTAAAACCTTAGTACACCCTGTAAGTTCCTATAAAGTCGGTAGATTCTTCAAAGATTTTTATCAATAAACTTGGTTGAAAGAAAAAAAAAATCCAATTTCAAAAAAGAGAGTAAAAGTTGTGAAGGCGAAATGGGTTAACAAACAGAGTGAGGCTCTCGACGGCGGCGGCTTTCTCTAAGACTTTCACCGCTACTTTTTTGAAAATAGAGACCTAAGTCTTGAGTCTTTCCACAACTAAATCTCTACTTTTTTTTTTCTTTTGTAAAAAATTTGAATACAAAAGAGTAGTTTTTTAGGAAAAGGATTTTCTTAAAAATCTTACCTTAGAACCCTATTATGTGATGAAGTTTGTTGAGTGTTTGATGATAAAGTCGCGGCATGATGCACTTTGCCCCATTTTCAAAAAAAAAAAAAAAAAAACTATCATGTTCACTCAAGGTTTCAGTCCACCTCACTTCCTCTTGTCATTTATTTAGTTTTCCCAGTAAAAAGTCGAACCTTAGAACACTTGACTTTATTTCTATTGTTTGTTTACACTTATCATCCTATCATCCTCGGAAACTTGTTGAGATTAGAGTGAAATTACACACACACATTGTTGACATAACTAAAGATGACAGAGGTCAGAGAAGTAGTTAGTTATTATTAGTATTAGTAGCACAGGTTTCTTGGTTCAGCTTCAGATCTAAGAGAGGGAAATTTTAAAAAAAAATTATTCCGGATGTATACTTAAGATGATAAAAATTTAAGATTAGTCTCACAATTCATCAATTTTCAGAAAATCCTTAAGCTTTTGTTGGAATAGCTAGGAAGTACAAGATGTTTAAAATTTTTTATTCTATCATCTTTCTTCACTTTATTTTATTTTAACTCTTGTGTGGATTTTATGTGACAAGAGCTTTGGTGGAGTGAAGATAGAGTGGGAAATTCAAAATTTATTTGATGAATAATCAAATTAGAAATAATATAAATATATTATTGTACAGTGTGTTCGAATAAGAAAGCGAAAATCCGGCAATGCACTTGAGTTTTTAAAACTCTCACCAATTAGAGTCTTGCGGTACTTTTTAACTTAAGAAAAGTTAAAAAAAACTTTCGCAGAAGGTACTTGAGCAGTTCATAATGTGTATAAAATTTTGACACATTAATCAATTTTTATTTTCCGATAAAAGTATTTTTCACAAATCTAACCTTCTTATTTGAACGCACTGTATATATGATATATATTGATATATGTACACTGAGAGGCAGAAACATGGGTACATACGTGGTAATTGTGGGGATTTGAGTATAATACTCAATCCCCTTTACTGTTCTCATAAATGAGACAGTAGACTCCTTACCTGGCAATGAATGACCAGGAAGGAGGAGATAGTCTCGATTTCACAAATAGGCTCTGTAGCACAAATTAGCGGTAGCGGTAGTGTGTTGGGTCCGGAAAACCAGGACGTGGGATCATACCCCACCAGAAACCAAATTTTTGTGGCAATCCCTTTCTCAATCTCTTTCTCAATCTCAAAGTGTCTCTCATTATGGCAGGGCTGACCCGAGGGNGCCCTGCCATAATGAGAATGAGATGAGAGGTCGCATTCCTAAATTTTTTTCTACACGCTTTTTTGAGTTAAAACTTTTTCCATGTTTATGCGTCTCACTATATTATAGTTGACTGATATAATGTCAACTCTAAAGTTATATTTTTTTTGGCTAGGAAATAGAAAAACGAGTCAAAAAAAAACAATAGACTTTTTACGATACAAAAAAAAAAAAATTTTTTTAACACCCTGTACAAAACGTAACTAAAAAGTAAATCCGACGCCCCTATCTCCGAAACTTTTCTAAACCTTTATTCAAACCTTGATAAAAGTTTGAAGAAAAAAAAGTAATTTTTTACGATTGCAAAATTTTGAGAAAAAAAAAAACTTATAGTCATCGAATTTTCGTACAAAAGGTTTTAGTTGAAACTCCTGAGACAGGAAGTGTGACTTTCCCTTATTGATTCTTGACTTAAAAGAAAGACTTAACAAAAGTTAGAAATTTGAAATGCAAAAAAAAAAAAAAGTTAAAGTAAAGTAAAGTAAAAAAAAAATTTTTTTTTTCTTACAAGTATACTACTTATGAAAATATGGATAGTAATAAAAGATAACAGGCAGAAAATGGAACAACATATGCAAAGAATATGGTGCAAATTATACCTACTACACGTTTATGAATAGCTCTTAAATTTATAAGTTGGATGCTCTACTGTGACAATGAAGAAAAAGAAAAAAATATTTTTTTTTCGAAGTAATTTGTATGGAGAAAGGTAGGAATTATGAATGCCCATTTATGAATAACCTTTAAATTATGGATAACTCGTATCTGTATGAATAGGTTTTTGAATTCAAACCCACTTCTCTCGCGGTTAATTCTCTACAGGATTTATATTATTTCGACAACTTTGAAATTTGAAACGAAACAAGAGGTTGAGTATTGAAAAAAAAAATGACAAAAAAAAAAAAATCGAAAAAAACTTAAAAAAAAAAAAAAAAAAAAAAAAAAAACTGGCTAGTCTAGAAAGATTTTGTTACTAAAATTTTGAAACACGTCTGCGGCGATGTCTCAAAGACTCAGACGACTCCAATTGGTTCTCAATCGCGTCCATATCATTCGTCATCGTCAGGTTTTTAATGCAAATGTCCAAGCTCTCTGTCACCACCCGGAATCCATTGGGAATAGGAGATCTTTTCCAAAAGGACAATATTTGAATTTCCCGCTCTTCTCTCCAAGTCGTGATGAATAATAAACCGTTGATGTAAAAAAAAATAAAATAAAAACTTCTGCGTTTTTTTTTTTTAAATCTTCTTTTGGATAAGGATAAGATCCATTGGATCTTTTGGGTGCAATGAAACCTAACATGATTATACCTCATCTTCATGATTTTTTTTTCTTCGAATTTTTTACAAGAAATAAAAAAAGTTTCACGAATTCAAAAAAAAAAAAAATTTTTTTACCTCCAGAGAGTCCTGTGCCGAGTCATGAGAGTCTGGACACAATGGAGTTGTATGGAAATGACACTTATGTCGTAGACCTATTCACTTCATCATTTTCCTCAAAATTTTCACTATTCTATGAATTTTTCCTTTTTTTTTTGAAAATGAAAGTGAAGACATGGAATTAGTATTCGAAGCAAAAGAATCAAAGGCTAGGGGGCTAAGAATAATGAGAAGAAAAGAAAAAAAAAAGATCTGTGAATGATAAAAGTTCCTACTTGGTAGTAGTAGTCTTACCGTGGGATTTTGAGAGGTAGTAGTAAGACTTTTTCTTTACATTGGTCACCAATGACCATCATACCTTTGAGTTTTGTCTTTGGAAACTTGCCGGTGGATATTTTATAGACAAGCTCACCTCTAAGTCTATCAAACTCGTCTGACTTCAAACTTTTTAATTTTTCCCAATCAATATGACAAAATTAATTCATTTCCTTCATTTTTTTTTGTATAGATTTGCAATAATTAAACTGGTAATACATGTGGAGTGTTAACTAAAAAAAAATTTCAAATCCGTTAATTACCCCACTGTCAAGTTTCCTAGTACTCTGAGAGTATAGTTAACTTGGAGTCTTGTGACAAGGTATATAGACGACTCAAGTCTCTAATTTAGTTTCAAGACAGACAGGACACGCAATGGGTCTATAGTTTCTGATTAACCTTATCCAAAAATCTCAAATCTCATTTTAAGAATAATTTTTAAGGCCCATTGAGGGACTTTTACTATTTTTTATTTTTTTTATTTTTATATTATTCTCCTTAACAACCATTAATATTATAGTCATTGTTTGCTGTCGTAGAGGAAAAAGAACCTGACTAGAAAAATTCAAGATCTCTACCAATTAATTGTGTATAAACATCCGCCGCGCACAACTCTGACGCAAAAAATTCAAAATACACCAAATACAACAATCTAAACTCCAAGAGTAGAAATAATTTTGGACTATGATAAATTGGGACAAAAATTTGGAACCTAAAAAAAATCCGGCAGTCTAAAAATTTCGTGGGTAGAAAATCCGGTACTCTAAAGATTTCAGGGGTAGAAAATCCGGTACTGAAAATTAAATATCAAAAATCCAGTCCTTTGGATCTCTAATGTATCTATAAAAATTGACCAAGGATCATAAAATCCTGGTCATTAAAAGTCCAATTTATTCTTAACTTTATTATTTCCATTAAATTAGTTTTACTTTACATAATTTGAAAAATCTAGAAATATAAAATGATCAAAAATAAATTTTCAAACCACCTCCATTGAATTTCCAAGATGAATTTCCATTGTTGAATTTCTAGTATTGGATAATAAAAAAAATTTTTTTTTTAAATTTGTTTCATCAGGTTCCTGAGAAAGGGGGTAAATTTGAGCGGGACGGATTTTCATAAAATAGTGGAAATGTAGTTTTGATTTGATTGGAATAGAGAGTTTTTGATTTGATTCTCATTGAGAATTGGTCTGATAAAGAAAATGATTGAGTGGATGATCATTAGATTTGAATCTGATACGTTGAGGAGTCATCATTGACATCTTAGAAACTTAGAAGATTTGACTCAACAACGAATACTCCTCCAACAAGAGAATTTTACTATAAGAGTATTCAAGAATAATTTAACATGTCTGACTCTATCGTTATCCTATACTCTCAAAAAATCGTCAGTATTAACTTCCTTTTGGTAGTCTTTAAGAAGATAGGATCTTAAGGAATGAATTGAAAATTAAGTGGATATAAAATGAAGGATGACTATCAGAGTCAGTTCGGTTCATTAAATTTACAATGGGATTTTTGGATTGGATGTCATTTGATCATCCTCAGATGAAAGATGATGACAAAACATTTGAACTCTTGTCTTGCAAGATAAGGTCAAATGACAAACAGGAGAGTTCAGACAGACTCTGCTTATATAATACTTCCTTAACCTCGTCCAAACTTAGTATAAAGTTGTTTAAAGATGACTCTCACAGAGTCTTCCGAGTATGAGTTACTCCAACATGTGGGTGGATGACACTTGTTTCTTCAAATGTAGGTGGGAGACTTTTTGAGACCACCACAAAAAAAAAATAACAAAAAAAAAAATCTATTCATTTCATATGCACTTTTTTATTGAAATTTAACTTCCTTTAGATTATCTCTTATCATACTTGACCTCTTCAACTATGATCCAACAAGATCAAATTTTTATAACCCTTTGGAGTTTTACCGAGCTTCAATAATAATTTTTATTATTTCCTAATCCAAAGTCCTCTTGTTATTTGTTAGTTAATCTGCTGAAAGTGCAAAGAGAATTAGCAATGTCTGCTCTTTAATGCAAAAAAAAAAAAAAAACTTGAAGTATAAATTGACACATTTCGTCTTTGCTCATTGCTAATTAGGCCTATTATCACAATACTGATTCAACTTATTGTTGTACTTATGAGATTGGTTACTACCCATCTTACAGTTGAGCTTGGCTATAGAAATTTTAATTTTGTATTTAGGAATAAGGATATTTCCTGACGTTGTTGTGATGTTGACTACTTGTGTACCAAAAGTTTATAATATTTTATGATTTTTTACAATTGACTATATGCCGTGGCTCTATAACTGAGTTTGACTGTTACCTGTGTCCACGTACTCATTCATTCCACTACTTCCACTTTGGAAAATAAAATTAAAAAGTTGTAAAATGATTTTTTGCACTTAGTAGTAGTGTATATGATGGATGATGAAAAGAGCCATGAACTAAATGATATGCAAATAAAACAACATCAANATTTTTACAATTGACTATATCCCGAGGCTCTATAACTGAGTTTGACTGTTACCTGTGTCCACGTACTCATTCATTCCACTACTTCCACTTTGGAAAATAAAATTAAAAAGTTGTAAAATGATTTTTTGCACTTAGTAGTAGTGTATATGATGGATGATGAAAAGAGCCATGAACTAAATGATATGCAAATAAAACAACATCAATTTTTAGCAATATTTTTTTTTTGTACAATCCATCGTCAACTCAGGCTCATTGAGGAGACTACACATTATTAAATAGTTAAACAAGAATTTAATCCCATGCTGTTTACTGATAGAATAATTTAGTAGTAGAAGGAAGGTATTGTAGTAAGTTTTGTCTGTCTGTTACATTGCTATTTTAGAAACTGGTGCTATTGATAGAACCTCAATATCTGTCTATTTCTCTTCAGTTCATATGCTATTATTATATTTATATGGTGCTATTTATAAATTTTTTCAAAAATTTTTTGATATTTTTAATATTTTTAGCTTATGGTTACATATATTTAGTCTACGGGTGACTGGATCGTTCATATGGTGTATTAAATTCTACTTTTGTACTGTGGTAGAGAGAATTAGAAAAAAAAAAAAAAAATCGCAAGCCCACAATTAAATACTATTACAGAAGATAAAGATCTCAAATAATTAACTCTCTACCACCCACCGCTGGTAGGAAAAAATTTGACAATAATTTCTAAAATGCTTATTTGTACAAGGTAGAAAGGGATTGGTGGATTAATTAATAAGGTCAGATTTTTACCTATTGTCGGTAGAAATGAAGAAATAGTGACGATGCAAAATTTGATACATATAACTCCTATAACCACCAATCTCATCGCATCTTTCCTGATGCTTTGGCAAAAAAAAATTATTTATTTATTTTTCCCAGTTTTTTTTAAATATTTTTGCTGAGACAATCAGTCTCCAGTTTATGACAACTTCAAGGTAATTCAGTTGTTTTTCATTGAGGTAAACCATTGTTCAATGATGGGTAGGTTAATTTCCTCCAATGACAACAACGGTACCCTACTCAATCTAACTTTAAGTGATGGTTTTAGGAAAAAATTTTAATGTAATAAAATTCAGGAAGGGTTTAGAAAATTCTTTTTTTATCAAATGAATCCATTTATCTCAATGGTTTCTACTCCATTGTTGTTGAATTCTACCCATTGTCAATAAATGTTCTTTGATCGATGCTCAAATGCTTAAGACGGAGCTTTTGACTTAATCTGATCTCAAAAAAAAAAAAAAAATTTCTTTATACTTGTAGTAAATGCCGGCCGACATATTATTAACTACTCTTTTACTGAATAGAAGCTTAACAATAGACACAAAATATGAAGGATTTAGGGAGCTTACTCAATAGTAGGCATTGAGAATTGATTCATTTTCAACCAACTACTATTGGACTTGGGGGGGGGGAGGGGATTGAGAAAAATGATATCCGGATTAATTCATTGTGAACGGCTAGGAAATTAGGTATCCTGAGTTCTATCGATTTTCAAATCCTGACCAAGGGTCATTGACTCTTTATTTAAAAAAAAATGGATTTATTTTTAGAGTAAGCGGATCCTATAGGGTTAACGGCTGGATTAGAAAAAATGAAGTTCTTTTTGGTCTAAATCCTGTGATTTTTTTTTGTCTTAAATACTCACATCATCCCTTTTCATGTAAAATCTTTCTAGACAATCCAAAAAGTTTGTGTTTTTGAACTAATAATGCTTGTGTTTCTATGTTATTAGGAAGGAATCCTGGTCCGCCTAGTCATTGAGGAGTACTGGAAGGGGAAGAATGGATTCCATACGGAGTGTGGACGGATCTCTGCTCCTGGGCCTCCCTGAAACCCCGGGTCCCAATGAAGATAGCAGGGTTGGGAAAAATTGAGACTTTAGTGCCAAGGAGCATCAATCAACCAATCATTATTGATCGCTGGAAAAAAAAAATGAAGAATTTTTTTTTTAGTGGCTAGTAGCCAAAAAATATTACCCGAAGCTTTATCACCTGTCTATTCAAACTCATCAGTTAACCTAAATTAGTCACGAGGAGCGTAAATAGGGTTGCCAACTGTTTTGATGATGATGTTAGGTTATGTTTTCAGTTGGCAAGGTTTCCTTTTGTTCTGCTTTTGAGCATTTTTCTAATCTAAGGCTCATCGCAAGTCATTCCATTTACATTTGTCAAATAGTTGCAAAAAAAATTGGCTTTGTTTGGTATAATATATATATATATATGTATATTTTAGAGTAGAAAGAGGTAATACCGTGTGTCACTATTATTTGGATGTAAGATTTTTTGGTCTGCTCATTGCGCAGATCGTGTAGGCGCAGCTTAGTATGTGACTCCTTCCCCTCTCATTATCCCAATCTTGAAAATTCTTCATGTTCGTAACGTTTCAGTGAAAAAAAAAATTTTTTTAATTTTTTTTTATTAGAATAATAAATAATTGACAAATATATAACTTTATTTCAATTACTGTAGTCATGACATGACTCAATGACTCACATTATTATACGAGTCAGAGTTCATCAATTTCTGAGTGATTCGAGGGATCATGATGTCATGCGAGTCACAATGACTTCTTCTATATGTGACTCTTTATGTTTGAGTTATAGTCATATGACTCATGAGTCGTAACTCATGGACTCAGAGTCACGTGACTCAGGGATTCATTCAAAAATTAAAAAGGAATCAAAAACTATCGAGTCCGAGTCATGTGACACAGAACCACATAAACTTATAAAATACAAACAGACCTGACTCATGAGTGATGACTCAGAGTCAGTAGGAACTCTAAAAAGAACTGGATTGATTTCTGTATGAGTATATTTCTTTATTTCTTATCATTAACTCTAATCCCTCCCATCCATGTTTGAAATAGATTTTCATTGGATGTTTTCCAAAAAACGCTTCATACCAAAACACCGTGTAGATTCTGGAATGAGAGTATCATCATACTACTACTTACTACTGTTGCTTCCTGATTCTAAAATTTATTCAAACTCTTAACCGGGAAATGGTTTTACATGCTGTCTGACAGTGTATCTCATGTCTACCCGCCTGCTCTCAACCAATAGTATCTCACCGTTTACAAGAAAAGTCAGTAATCACTAAATTTTGAAGACTTATCTCCGATAAATAAACTGTGAAGGACAACCCTGTTGGTTGATAAATACTGTGAGAGATCCAGTCAGTTTACTATTTAGTTGGTTCCCCTTCATTCTACAGCCACAGCTCCTCCATACTGCCAGAATATAAAAAAATACCTCTTCCATCCATTTTTGCCCTCTGTAGCGAAGGATGGAGGTCTCAAACTGTGCTTTTGGACTCTTCGAGACTGGCTAAACTCGTGTTGCTGCACTCCGAGTCTCTAAAGTTTTTTTTTTTTTTTTTGAGGGGGATACGAGTTAAAGTTTCAGTGTTTCTCGAACTGTGCTTGAGAGTGGTCGCTGCCTTTAGGTTCTTCGGTTATAACCTAAGGATAATACACTAGGGGATATTCACTTTTGTTCTCAGCGTCTCTCCTGAGTACACTTCAAACAGTTGGAATAAGGTTCCTTGACGAATTGTTAAGAATTTGGTAGAAAAGGACGAAAATATTAGTAAAAAAGAAAAAGGAACAGAGAGACCCTTAAGGGTTGGAAACGTTTCTTTTAGAAATCCTCTCTAGTCGTTATACAAACGCACCAATCAGATTCAGAGTTCTCAAACCATAACAATTCAACAAATACCCAATTGACTTACAAAAAATAACTATGTGAGTCAGAGAGGCTCATCAAAGTGCAAATTTTTGACCATTGAAATTGAGAATTTTTGCAAATGTCTCTGAAAAGAGATGAGATGATGGGAGAGAAGTAAAAGGAAATAACGGACGTATCAATTGTTCTATCTGTTCCTAAAAATACCTTGTCAATTGTTATAACCAAACAATGCAAAAATACAAACAAAAGTTTATTTTGCTACTCTGATGTGTAAGAAGGACTCATTGTGACAAAAAGCGATCCCTCATTGGTTCATTTTAGCTCTTGAACGAAAAGTGTTTAATTAATTTCCAAAAGAAAAAAAAGCGAAAAAATTCCCTGGAACAAACTTGACAGTTTGTCTTTGAAATTCAAAAATTCTCAACAGTTTCTAAAGAAAGTTGAAAGAAAAAACTTCTTTTTTTTGTTCATCTTTGTGTTTGGTAAAAGTGTTAAGAAACTCTCTGAAGTCACTTCCTGTCTCGTTACATGAAGAGAAACGTTTTAACATCGAAAGTTTCTACGAAAGTCTATGGATCTAAATAATGGGAAGTTCATGGAAAACTGGACGTAAAGGTAAAGTTGAGTTGTTCAAAAGTCTTATTTTTCAGTTAGTATTTTACATGTAGACATTTAGTAACTTGGAAAGGGTACCCTTAAGTCCTAGTTGACTTTTAAGACTCCCTTATTTATTGTTATTCATTAGAGTTTCTAATATGGTCGTTTGAAAGCTTAACAGGAAATGCACCAACAGAGCAGGAGTTTGTTCATTTTCTCATGTGCAAAAAATTCTCAAAGGGTTTTGTTTTTTTGTTGTTTTGTTTTTTGGCAAAAACTATTTAGTTTTTTTTTACTACTTACAAACTACTGTTCTCTTCAGTACTAGTGGCACATGACACCTCGTTACCTCGGGTATATATTTCCACAAATGCTTACTAAATTATTAGCAGGAAATGAAAAAAAGATATCCAGTTTTTCTTAGGAAATGACCAACTTTCACTTTTCTTCAATAATAGTTTACATTCTAGACTTTATAAATTGGCAGGCTGACGGAGTGCGTGATAACTTACATTAACGTCCGGATGATAGTACCGTTGTTTAATTTAATGGAGGTCTACTATCGAATTTCACCCATTGATCAAATAGGTTTAGAAAAAGAAAAAAAAAATGGAACAAAAATATTCGATTTTTTGGCAATTACCAAAATTTCCAGGGTTAATTCTCTTTCATTAACCCCTTTTTATAACTTGATTTTCAGTTGAGATTATGTTAACGGAAATTACCACATCATTCCTCTGACTTGCCATATTTTTCTTACACTTAAATTATACAATTTACAATAGTCAAAAATATGACAAGTGAATCAAATTATTATTTAAGAATCGTTAACAATCTACTATGATAATTATTATGAATCAATTTCTTGATTCATATAAAATAGTTCCTACAAATTAAATTCCTTACGCCCGATTTATACTTAATGTCATTCGTCCTTCATTCGAATGAAATGCAGTATTTTACAACAAATTTTGCAAAAATCTTAATTGTCAAGGTAAATTAGATTGCAAAATTTGTTACAAAATTCATCAATCATACTGCATTTCATTCGAATGAAGGACGAATGATATTAAGTATAAATCGGGCGTTATTAGTAACAACAAAAATTCAAATGGAAGCGGGTAATTTAAAATTCAAATTCAAATTCTTCATTACACTCATACCATTTTTTAAACCATAAATTTACATCAATTTAACAACAATGTTATATCGTTTAGCAAAAAAAAAATAATTATTTTGATTTTTTTTTTGGAAAAAAATTAATAGTTTTCAAGAATCTAAGAGTTAATTATACAGTGAGATCTTTATTTTTACTAATCAACATAAATTCCCGCGCTTTCTATCTCTAGGGGTATTGTGAAACTCTTCACTCTACAGTATAGGTCTGTAATATTTTGTAATATTTTTTATAAACAATGGAAATTCGACCAGGCACAAAACATAACAGAAGGTTATTTTTAGGAATATTCTGGTAAAAAATTTAACGGAGGGTTTGAATTTTTTATATATATATTTATATTTTTTTTTTCTACTTTTAAATATTTAGTTGTACACCTGTATAAACTTTTACACACTTAGATACACAACTAAAAATAATAAAAAAAATAATACTCTTTACAATTCTTTTGTTCGCGGTCAATTATTTTTTATTAACCGCGGACAATGTAGCCAGAGGCGGTTATCTAACATTTTTGTACGTTTGTCTCTAAAATTTATTTCCCTTAGGGTTAGTAGTGATATTGTTTTCTTCTTCTGAATTTAGATTAGCCAAACTTTAGATGTAATATTAACAGTTTTTGAATCTGTCAGATTAGGGTAATTTTGAATTCAATTTTTGTACAATTTCTTTATGAAAAGACTGTAGACTTTGTGTTGGTAAGTTAATTTAGAAACGTCGATGGCGGGGGAAAATATGAATAGATTACATGAATAAGAGGTTGGCTGAGAGAGAAACANGGTTTGTTCTGGATAATGCATGAGTATTGATATTCTAATGAAATCCATCGGAGTACCTGGAAGGCGTAGAGCCAAGGAAGACGTGCCTGTTGCTCTTGAATTATTACAGAAATCTGAGTTAGCGATGGAAGCGGGAGTTGAATGATGGGAAAAGAAACTATGGAAATAATAATGATAATTTTGAATTGAAATGGATTTGTTTTAGAGGAACGAATTTTCTAGAGAAAATCCATTTGCCTCAAGACACCAAATTTCCATTTTCACATCTCTAAAAAATATTAGAAATTTGAAGGATCCCCCCTCTCCTTTGGCTATATACATTGAGATAGATTTGAAACAAAGGGTTAAGAATATTTGAAAAGAAAGGGTTAAGAAACGGTTCCTTTTTCTACCGGAAATAAAATCTCTTCTTTATTTTTTTATTTTTAGTCTTCGAGTCCTTTGAACCACGTATTTTACATTTGTATTTACAAACTGTACTTATAACATTTCATTTTAGGTGCTATTTATAGAGGATTTTGAGCTATTCAGATCCCATTGGAGTTTTGATTATAACATAAGAAAATCGATTTCTTTTTCTTTTTTATTTTCTTTCTTTTTTGAGGTCAAGCCAAATGACTTCAATTCATAAATTCCCAGGCCAGATTAAGTTATTTATTACAAAACTTTTTCCGCACCCTACACACTTTTGCGTACCCTGTTATACTCTATTAGATGGGCATTTCCAAACCCAATCTTTTTGGATTAAAAATTACACACAAATATAGGGAATTTCGGAGTAACAACTACTGGATTCTTATAATTTATAAAACAATTTCTTAAAATAACAACGACTATTACCCTATTATATATGATTTTAGAACAATTAAGATCTTATCTCTTCCAATCTTATTGTAATTTTTTTTTCTATGCCAAATTTTAAGAATGTATGTAACCTTAATTGGTCTTATCTGACATATATTATGAAATATTAGGCGCAAACTACTGTAAATATTTGTAAGGTTATGTAATCATTATGTCCGTCTGTCCGTATATTTGTCTGTTGAGAGTTATGTACTATTAAGAGTTAATTTTAAATTACTTCAATACAAATTTAAATTCATAGTTAAGAGTAAAAAGTATTACTTTAAACTGAATAACAAGGTTTATTCAATTGTAAACACAACAAAGCCCACTTAATTTAAAACAGAAGGTTCTTTTAGTAATTTTTTTTCAAGTGAGTTGAATTTTTCCAGCTCGTTTCTCAAAATATATCAAGACTTTCTTTCTCCGAGAGTTTTAAGAAGCTAATTGGCTGGAAGAAGTTTGAGAATTCCACCAATGAGAAATTCAAAACTTTACAAAAACTTCTTCCTTTCTACTTTTTTTTCTTATTTATATATTTTTTTTTGCTTCTTTCGATTGAGCATAATTACAACTGACGGGTTGCATCTCGAAATCCACCGTTTCTCAAGTCCAATAATTACGAAACACCTTGGAGTCATCATTTCCTATCGTTCTTTTTTTTTTACTCCTGTTCATTTCGACAGAAATAATTATCAAAAGTCGGCAGTACTACTACTAGTGTAATGATTTGGAGTCGTTTGAATCTTATACTTGTAAGTTGTAACCATCTAATTATCAACAATTCGGAAATGATTGATGGTAGTATTTAGGTATAACTTTTTCGTTCGAAACTTTATCTTGGTCACTCTAGAGATTAAAATAAAATTACTCGACCCGGCTACATCTTGAAAATATAGATTTAGACTCTTGAGAGGTGTTGTAGAGTTTTGGAAACATACATCTTTTCTAGCTAAATCACCTGGAGCAAAAAGATGAAGATGAGAAGTGAAGAGGGAAAGGATTAAAAGCTCAAAAAACAAAAAAACAAAGGAACCAAGATTATATATATATATATATAAAAATTGAAAACATTTCGTCGGATGTGGAAAAAAAAGCATTGTTCTTTGGTGGTGATAATGAACGGGGGAGATTTAGTTGGTTGCGCAGGAGGCAATTCGTTGTCAATAATAATATTACCTATGTCCCGATGATGGTGCCTAGACAGGGTAAGAGAGGGTGAGTAGCAAAACCAGGTAATTCTTGTTAAGGTGTATTTTAGAAGAAAAAAAAATGAAATCCGGATACTAAGGACATTTCTTGGATTGAGGGTCACTTTCCAATCCCTTCAAGGTTACTTGATCTCATCCGTAGTGATGAATAATGTTCAGTTAAAGGAATAAATCCGTTTTGTTAATTTATCCTAGATTTGTCGGCTGGAGCTAAAAAGTGGAAAAGACAAAGGAAGTCAGGAACTTCCTGCTGGAATCCATTCATTTCCCTTAAACTTTTTTTTTTTTTTTGCTTCAGACGATGAAGATGAATTTACCTTTTCCCGTTTTCTGAAAATTACCAGATGGAATGGTTGGAAAGTCTCTTATTTGTTCAACTTAAAAGTTGAGGTTGAGGAAGAGTGATGATTGGTTGTTGTTGATGTTCCTGAAGAAGGTGTTATGAAACTACAGTAAACCTCGGATAAGCCGGATTTCAAGGGACCGGAAAATATGGTTCGTGGTAACCGAGGTTCGGCTTAAGCGTAAGCCGAACATACAACTTGGGGAATAATTTGTTCGTCTTAGCCGAGGTAGTTTTAATTTATCATTACTTTATAATAGTCAAGTTGTTGTGGAGACTAAAAATGACTAAAAATATATCATTGGTTCATTTTCTGTCGAATTTCAATGTTTGAAAAGTCATTCAAAAGAAGTTATTCGTTAAATTTTGTAAGAAGATTCTTTAAAAATTGATAAATTAATTGGTGTTCGTGTTAACCGAGGTAAAAAACATGTGTCTTATGGTCTGGGACCACGGAAAGGCGTTCGTGGTAGCCGAGGGTTCGGCTTAACCGAGTTCGGCTTAGCCGTTCCATTTATACACAAATTCCCTATCTCCGGGCGCGGACCGGACCAAGTGGTTCGTGGTAACCGGTGGTCCGTGGTAACCGAGGTCGGCTTATCCGAGGTTTACTGTATGTCTTTCTTTGACCAGATTTTTTTTTTTTTTTTTTACATTTACCGTTTTTTTTATAGGAATGTCATCCTGAGACGGAAATGTAAAAGAAAGCGGGATTTTTGAATTTACGAGATACGAATTCCAGGATTTTTCTTGATCTCTTATCACACAGAACTCATTATATGGCACAACGGAAGTGGGAATGGTTTTCGAGGATTTTCGAGAAACGAAAAAAAAAACAGACAATTTAACTTTTTATAAGGAGTGAAAACTGAAAAGCCAATTTCCGTTTCCACCTAAGACTTTCCCTTTTTTTTCCCCTTCTTTTTCAAATCTCATAGAGGATTTTCATCAATTTTCAAAAAAAAAATAAAAAAAAAAAACCTATTCAGAAAATAAAAAAACGATTTTTTAAAAACTTTTCACTACCTTACCTTGAGTAGTTGTCATTCAAATAGGTAAATGGAAAAATGTTTTGCAATGTGAATTTTGAAAATCCAGTTTCCGGTTTGTATTGTTGTTGCAATTTGTTGAGGAAATGCAAGATGAGCACAAAAAAATCGATTTCGGTTACTTCCAAATTAGG
Source organism: Holacanthella duospinosa (assembly GCA_002738285.1). Taxonomy (NCBI): domain Eukaryota; kingdom Metazoa; phylum Arthropoda; class Collembola; order Poduromorpha; family Neanuridae; genus Holacanthella; species Holacanthella duospinosa. The sequence continues at coordinate 220,038 of NIPM01000241.1, read as the reverse complement.
AATATCAGGTCTAAATTAATTGCAAATGGTTCCACATGAATGCGGGAGTCGAAAGGAGTAGATTGATACTACTCATGACCTAAATTAATTAAATTTTCAAAAAAAAAAGAAAATTTTTTTACAAAAATTCAAAATTTTCAAATTTCCAAANTCACTTAGGTCATGTGTGGTATTAATCGACTCCTTTCGACTCCAGCATTCATGTCGAACCAATTATTATTAATTTTGATCAGAAATTCCGAAATTGGAAATACCCGAATTCGGGTTTTTTTGCTTATCTATATTTTATTCGATTATTTGAAGGCCGATCGGGCTAAGAATTTGTAAATATATAGAGGAAAATGGTCCGTAAGTGGAACTTTTTTTAGATTTAGGACNAAACCCGAATTCGGGTATTTCCATTTTCGGAATTTCTGGTCAAAATTAATAACAATTGGTTCGACATGAATGCTGTAGTCGAAAGGAGTCGATTGATACCACACATGACCTAAGTGAAAAAATTTTCCAAAAAAAAAAATATTTTTTCAAAAATTTAAAAATTTCAAATTTCTTAAATCAAAAAAAAGTTCCACCTGCGGACCATTTTCCTCTATATATTTACAAATTCTTAGCCCGATCGGCCTTCAAATAACCGAATAAAATATAGATAAGCAAAAAAACCCGAATTCGGGTATTTCCAATTTCGGAATTTCTGGTCAAAATTAATAATAATTGGTTCGACATGAATGCTGGAGTCGAAAGGAGTCGATTAATACCACACATGACCTAAGTGATTTTTTTTCAAAAAAATTTTTTTTTCAAAATGATACAAAAATTCAAAAAATTGGAATTTTGAAAATCTAAAAAAAAAGTCCATCTGGGGAATGCGATTGAGAATGCTCATGCAAAATTTCATTTTAATCGGTCCATAAATACCGAAGTAAAACCTTGGCAAATTGACCCATTTTTCCAACTTTGGACCTATGCCCCCCAGCCCCCCTGCACCCCCTTCAAAAAATTTTCATCAAGAANCCAGAAATTCCGAAAATGGAAATACCCGAATTCGGGTTTTTTTGCTTATCTATATTTTATTCGGTTATTTGAAGTCCGATCGGGCTAAGAATTTGTAAATATATAGAGGAGAATGGTCTGCAGATGGGCCTTTTTTTAGATTTTGGAAATTTGAAAATTTTGAATTTTTGTAAAAAAAATTTTTTTTTTTGGAAAATATAATCAATTTAGGTCATGAGTGGTATCAATCTACTCCTTTCGACTCCCGCATTAATGTGAAACCATTTGCAATTAATTTTGACCTGATATTCCGAATTGGGAAGTAACCGAAATCAATTTTTTTGTGCTCATCTTGTATTTATTCATTTATTTGTTGACCGATCGAAATAAGAATTAGTAAATATATAGAGGAGGATGGGTTGCAGGTGGACCTTTGTTTAAACTCGGTCAAATTAAGTGAATTATATTTAATGGTTTACAGATTTTACAAATTTTAAATTGCTATTTGATGCATTTTTCATTTTTCACCCGAGACATGGCAGGAATTACATCTTATGTAACAGTTCTGTAGTTACGAATTTACGTAAGTAGAGCATTACTAACTACAGGAACAAGTTAACAGAACATAATTCGAAAATTCAAAATTAGTGCGACACCTGGAAATTGGATAATGCTGGACAAAACTAGGTATGAAGATAAGGAGTAATTCGATAACGAAAACGATTTGAGTGGTATCTTTTTCAAAAGTTTCAAAAATTTGAAATTTCAAAATCTAAAAAAGTTCCAACTTAAACCCATCCTTTTATATATTACAATTAGTTCCACATGAATGCTGGAGTAAAAATCAGCCGATTGATACATGACGTTAGTTTTTTTGTTCCGAAAATTTTTTTTTCAAAAATTAAAAAATTTGAAATTTCTAAAATCTAAAACAAGATCCACCTGCAACCTATCCTCCTTTATATATTTACTAATACTTAGCTCGATCGGCCAACAAATAACCGAATAAATGCAAGATGAGCACAAAAAAATCGATTTCGGTTACTTCCAAATTAGGAATATCAGGTCTAAATTAATTGCAAATGGTTCCACATGAATGCGGGAGTCGAAAGGAGTAGATTGATACTACTCATGACCTAAATTAAATTAAATTTTCAAAAAAAAAAAAAAAATTTTTTACAGAAATTCAATATTTTCAAATTTCCAAAATCTAAAAAAAGGTCCATCTGCAGACCGTTCTCCTCTATATATTTACAAATTCTTAGCCCGATCGGCCTTCAAATAACCGAATAAAATATAGATAAGCAAAAAAAAACCCGAATTCGGGTATTTCCATTTTTGGAATTTCTGGTCAAAATTAATAACAATTGGTTCGACATGAATGCTGGAGTCGAAAGGAGTCGATTGATACCACACATGACCTAAGTGATTTTTTTCCAAAAATTTTTTTTTTCAAAATGATACAAAAATTCAAAAAATTGGAATTTTGAAAATCTAAAAAAAAGTCCATCTGGGGGATGCGATTGAGAATGCTCATGCAAAATTTCATCTTAATCGGTCCATAAATACCGAAGTAAAACCTTGGGAAATGGACCCATTTTTCCAACTTTTGACCTATGCCCCCCAGTCCCCCTGCACCCCCTTCAAAAATTTTCATCAAGAAAATTTTTGTTTTATTCTCTCAACAAATTGCAACAACAATACAAACCGGAAACTGGATTTTCAAAATTCACATTGCAAAACATTTTTTCATTTACCTATTTGAATGACAACTACTCCTTCCTTAGTAGTAGTAATGGTGAGTCAGAAGATTTTTAGTTTTGAATCTTCATAAAATTTACACAGTGACTACGTTTAGTTTTTAGTAACTCTGCTTTCACTAATATCTTAATTAAATTAGGTGGTTTAATACTTTAATGTGAGTCACGTTCACATTAAGTGACTATTGAGTGAAAGTTAAGGTAAAATGGCTAATAAGGTGAAATTTTTATACACTTACCCGCNCGTTCACATTAAGTGACTATTGAGTGAAAGTTAAGGTAAAATGGCTAATAAGGTGAAATTTTTATACACTTACCCGCGAACAATGTAGCTGAAGTGAGTTATATCATTTGAATAATATCCGTCTGTTTGTTCCTGTAGCTTCAGGCGGTTGTTTGTCACAAACTCACAACACAAGATTTGATTTTAAACATTTGATAAAAAGTTAGAAATTTTAAAATTTTGAGTTACTTTTGTAAAATTTTTTTAAATTATAGTAGTAAATATTGACACTTATGCCAAACCATATTATGTGGTGTCATTATTGGAAAGGATTACTTTTTTTTATTAAAGTCAGTTGTTATGTATTAATGTGAATAATTTTTTTAAGACAAAATTTTGATTTAAGTTCTAACTCTTTTGACTTGTCTGGTTTTAGAATCAGAATGGATCATTTTTCATNAAAGGATTACTTTTTTTTATTAAAGTCAGTTGTTATGTATTAATGTGAATAATTTTTTTAAGACAAAATTTTGATCTAAGTTCTAACTCTTTTGACTTGTCTGGTTTTAGAATCAGAATGGATCATTTTTCTTAAAAAAAAATCTAATCTAATTTTCCATCCAGAGAAGAAAGGTAGAAATGTAAAGTTGAGGTAAAAGGTCTTCGTTTGTAGAGAGGATATGAACTTTCTTCTCTTGTGGATGAAGGGTGGTGATAGAAGATCATATTTCTCTTTCACTTTCTCCACGTGAGATTATGAAAGGTATGGATCTCCATTATACTTCTTTTCCATTTTCAAAAGGAGTTGGATTTTTATTCTTTTTCATCTCTACCAATCCTGATTCTTACCTGTGAATATCATCAGGATCTCCTTTTTCTTTTCTTCTTCTTTTTTTTTTCTCCATTTACAAAAGAAAATGAGAATGAGACTCTGAGGTATAATTTTCTCAAATACTCAATTCAATCACACGGAATCTGAACCAGGAAACCAATAAGGAACTTTCTAACCCCTTCTTTCTTATCTTACAAATCAAAACTCATCATCACCCATTCAACAATCTTACGAGTTGATTCCGAAAAAAGAAAAGAAAACTAATCTAAAAATACTTTTTTCTTTTTTTTTGACTTTCTTTTATATACAAAATTGGAAAAATCTTTTCTAAACCAAACCATAGATGGGCACCATTGGTTAAAATCCTCAAACCCTCTGACAACAAAACTTGAATCCTCAACCTACTATCCACACTCTCCCTGGTAATATTTGAGTTCTCAACCTTTCGGCAAATAAAATCCCACTAGCCCTCCGGTAAAATTTGAAACTTCACCACTCTAGACTCTAGTGAAGAACTTTAACTTCCTCTGGTGAATGATGATGAACCATTTCATTTTGTATCATGTAATCTACCATTAACAGAATAGAAATGCAATGTTATAATATCAAATATAATTTATCCTTTTCATACGAACTGAAAGGCGATATCTAAGCATCCAGCAGCGTACAGATTAAGCAAGCTCTCTCTTTCTCTCTCTCTTTCTCTCTCCCTCTGTTCGTCCACTGACTTGAGTTGATGATGTCAAAGTCTTGATAATGGACGTAAATTGGATAATGAACTCACTTAATATTTAAGTGTGAGTTTGACGCATTTATGTCCTCTAGGAGTTTATAGTAACTCGAATAGGAAAGAAAGCTTTTTGCTACGGAAAACAACACAAAAAGGTTTTAAGTTCTTCTTAATTGCTCATGGTATAGAATTATATGAACAATGAGAACTTTTAAATCTTATACAACATAAAAGTCATGGATTAAAAATTTTTTATCATTTGTTAAAAAATAATAATTTTTATTTTACACGGTTTTCATAAGGTTTTATTGAAAAGTTGTGAGGATGGGTGAGTTAAGGGCGGATTGAAACACCAGCGGTAAAAAACACTATGGTTGTTTTTGGAGGGTAATTCAAAAAGAAAAGTCTCGTCTAGTCAGGTTTATTTGTTAAGAATAATTAATTGGGTACTCAAATTCAGTCATTTTCTGTTCATCTCGTGTTGGTTTGAAAATGACTGGGCTCATCTGCTGGTTGGGTGATTTTGTTGGTGAAGTATCGAATCCAGGAGTTCCATCAAAGACAGAGTCTCAATTATGGGTAAGGGACCTGCCATAGGAAATTCGCATCAGTACTGATCTCTACAGATTAATCTGAAAGATGTCTTGTTGTAATTCAGTTCCCCTAATGCATGGTAATGGGAACGTTAAAATGTTAATGTAACTGTCGACCACAACAAAGCCAGAAGAGCTCTAGAAAATTTATACCATCATCTACTACTTGGAACAACTTGAGAGTTAGGTTCATAATCAGTAGTTTGTGGAATATACATCTCTGTCTCTAGGTATTAGAGTAGGGGATGGGTCTATGGAAAAGCTATTAATAATCACTAAGATTATTCTAACAAATTTAAATCTATATAGTAGTTTTGTTTTGAGTGACCTGTACTGATTGACAGGTCACTCTTCACTCACGAAAACACGCACCAAGTTCAACAAACAATAATAATGCGTTTCAGTTGATATATTTTCAAGGTAATAACGCTTCTCCTCGACTTGTTAAGTTACGAGCTTGTTCAAGGACTTTCTCAACTTTTTACTAAACTTTATTCCAAAGTTTGAAAAATGGAAAAGCGAGATAAATTTTTTTTTCTTTTTCTTTTTTTTTTTTTTTTTCAATTTAGCTCAATCTTTCTGTGGAAATAAAAAAGATGTAGCATAATGAAACTAATCAAACGAGTTAAGTTATAGTTTTCTTCTTTTCTTACATAACATTATTTAACTCTTTTATAAGAACCCTTCAATAAGGTATTATTTAACAAGGTTCCACTCACTCTTCTTCTTTATCAAGTTAATTTCTCCGTGGGGAAAAACTTATCTTATGAAACTCTCTTATATAAAAATTTATTATATTTTTACTTAAAAAATTTCCAAAAAGTTGGTATTTGCAGAGGGGAATAAATTACTCGCCTGTCGGTTTCTCTAAGGATGTGGATAGAAAATCCGACAGAGTTTTCCAATCCCATGTAATTTGCTTTCACTTGATGTAAATTTCCGTCTAGCCGTCAACACCAGAGAGACTATCTCTAGAGTTGTCGCTAGCTTATGGGAAGGCGACACAATGGAAATTTTTTTTTTTTTCATTTTCCACATTCATGTCATCGGGATACGTTTATCCGAATTGACAACCCCCTGTCTCCTTACAAATACACTTTATGATTTTTACAAGGGCCATTTTCTTAACTTCCTCTTTCCTGAATTGCTTTCTAACTTTGTCTTACAGGATTTGTGGTCGGATTGATTTTTTTTTAAATTTTTTGAACACGTACTTTTGATTGGTTACTGCAAAGCTTGATTAGTTCATTAATTATTATGTAACATAGCATTTTTTTTTACTTTCTTTATATCTGGCACTTCACTCTGTTGAACTAACGAATCAGAATCAGAAATATCATATACCACCCGGAAGTGAGTCCATGTGAAACGTTTGACAGACAAGCAAGCACTTTGGCTCGTTTCTACATTTCTTTATCTGACATCTTTCTTTCAATGTTGCACTTGCTCTTGTTCCGCAACTGTGGAAATAGCAGGGAATACACTTGTGCAAATACTATTTTAAGTATTCTAGCTGTTTTAAGACCTTTTATACGTGAAAAGGAAAATGGAAAACTCCAATTTCCTCTGTTGTTCTCAACGGAAGGAAGAATGAACATTGATTGACACCATAGAACATGGAAGGATCCAATATTTGGTTCCAGAAAATTCCATTTTCTCAAATTGATGTATTGTACGGATTCTTCTAACGGTTCAAATTTACATCTTATTATGCAAACAGAACTTAAAGTTTATTCTCTAACTTTCTCCGTCTGTTTTTTGGTGAAGAAAGCTATAAATAAGGTCTGAAGATTTCCCAATGGACATAATACAATGTACATGGCGATGATCGCCAGTTGGAATAATTTGAGACTCCGTCGTGTCGTGACCGTGAGGGTAAATGACGTACGTAGATTAATTTTATGTTCAGATTCTCTGACACGGTTTACAATTAGTAATGCTTGAGTAATCACCACTGGAGTTAAATAATAAGAATTAAATTTTAGATTAACTTTCTAACTAAATTTCAGTGCTTGTCAGGCTCCTGCTGTCGTTTTATAACATTTAGCTAGCACATTAATTTATATAATGTATTTAAACAAATTAATCAATTAAAAGCCAAGAGTTTCTCTCTTAATCAAAGGTTTAAACCAATAATAATTGTTATGTTGACATTCACCAATTTATTGCAGTTTTTATACTGGTAAGTCGTAAAAGGCTATCATTTAGAACTATATCGATTACTTTGTCCTTTTCTTAACCTCCATTCCATGGGACTTTAAATAGGCAATTCCTTTCGTCATCGTCTTGATAAGAATAATTTTAATCAACCAGTAAAAGAACCGATAATGTAAGTTTACTTTAAACTAGTCAAATGCCGCTGATACATTTGCTGTTATTTATATTTCTAGGTGTGGCAAGATGAATCTTTCCTGGTCCAGTTACTTGCTCCTCATTATCTGCAGTTCAGTTATACCAGAAGAAAATTCAAGTAAAGGAACGAATGGTCAGGAGTCAGTACTACAGTTCACATTTACACAGTTAGTTTATAATGCCTCAGTATCTGAAAATTCCATGGGATCCACCTTGGTCCTTCCCACAGAGAAAATGGGCGTCTGGAATGATGGTGGACGAGTAAAGCTTGAAATAGTTGAAGGTGACCCATTGAAACTTTTTCGGGTTGAAGAGAAACAAGTCGGTATATTCTGTTTCCTTATTCTACGGGTTAATAACAATGAGCGGAGTCTGAATCGTGAATTTAAAGACTTGTATAAATTGCGTCTGAGAGCCACACTTTACGAAGAAGTCATTGTGAACCGGACTTTGACTCAAGATTTTTTTGGGTCCGGGTCACCACAGGTTGGAGACACTCAACTATCTCAGAATCACCAAGATACTCTCAATGTAATTCCGTTGACTGGAAACCTAGGCGATGAGTTAGGTAAGAAAAGTTTAGAGGAAACAGGTCGGAGTAAAAGTTCTAGCATGGCGGTCGAGCGGAAAACTCCAAACTTAAAAGTTGTTCGAGAAACGAAGGAATCAGATGGTGATGTTGTAGAGAAAGATCAAACGGCAAGTCCAAAAAGTAGCAGCAGCCGTAGACGAAGTGGGAAATCTTCTAAACTTCATCATTACTTAGATTTAGAGTCAGCAGGAACCACGACCACAGAAAGACAAACTTTTTCTACTGATCCCTACCAATCCTGGTCAAGCTCTTGGAGAGAAGGAAATGAAACTATGAGCAAGGAAACCACTAGGAAGGCTCTTAGTCTTTCTGTTTCCAACCGGAATACCAAACTATCTTCTAAATCGTCTAAGAATTCTAGCCGGAAGGCAGGAAAAGCACTTCGGAGGATCTCACGAGATGAGCGTCGATCAAAAGCTAAAAATAAGACCAAAACTACTACTGGAGAAAAACGAAAGAACCGGAAGGAGAAACAAATTTTTACCCCGCCAGACTCAATTGTGCCAATTCCAATTACACTACAAACAACAACTTCGAGCACTACGACCACAACAGTCAGTCCAGTACAACAAAACCCTGTCCTTCAAATAGTTCTACCAGAAATAAAAGCCACACCAATTGCAGTCACAGAGTGTACAATCTATATTCAAATTTTGGATCAACCAGACAATGGTCCACTCTTTGAACAACGGACCTATGAAATGAGTGTCCTTGAAGATATACCCGTGATGTCAAAAATAGCAAAAATTATGGCTGTAGATGCAGATATAGGAAGAAACCAAGAGATTTACTACAGGTAAAACTTGTAATCAATTTGATCATAAGACTATACTACTGAAGGAGCATGCCTACTGGAATTAATCTTACTAGGAGTGAATTAATTGAGAAAACTGCGATAGCTATTAGGATTAAGCGTGTAAGTCACCGTAGAACGGAGGAAAAGGAAGTAATATGAGGAATGAAGTGATGGAGATGGTAGTGGGAATGGATGGAGAGACTATTCAGATCACGACTCTCTAGTATCAATTTCACCATCATCACCGCCACGGACTTTCACATTAAAAGATAATCGCATGGTGGTGGTGGAAGAGGATATTATTTTAAATTAATAGCTTTCTCTCAAACTCCCGCCCTTTTTTGGCATCCTTCCGGATTAACGAAACTTTTCCTCCCGGTGTGAATGTGAAACGAGAGCTATAGTGGAATTTATGCTAAAGTTCTGCAAATATTTGGGAAATGGATAGGAGTTTATGAATTCATTATCTTGACCCGTCATCCATATGGAAATACAGGAGGCCATTTGGTCGGATTTCCAGAAATAGGTTTTTAGATTTCGAATGGGCTATAAGAATATATCACTCAACTAATCAAAACTTTATCTCTTTTCTCTAGTTTAGCGGAGTGGAATTCACATTTTGCAGTGGATCCAATTTTAGGGATTTTGTCTCCAACGCGTCCCCTCGTCGGTATGGTGGGTAAAAGGCAGCATATAAGGATCCAAGCGAGAAACCGTTGGAGTTCTGGACCAGCCGCTGAGAGTACTTCCATAGTTACAATTCGTCCAGCCAATCGACACACGCCACAAATTCTTATCACTCGACCACCACAGGTAGCTACAAAATACCACTGAAACATGCCACAACTAATATGTTATTTTTCATTACTCACTTGTCACTATTGTCTGCACTACGAGTCACCTTAAATTATTGAATGTTTCAGTACTAAAATTACATAGGATGATTCAGTAGTTTTTTTTATAAATGGACATGTAGTAATTTCGGAGCACTTTCTCTTTTTTCTTTCAGAAAAGTTCATCCTCTTGAAGGCTTAAAGCTTAATTATTAATAGCGTAATTAATCTTAATTTGTGTTACTCTTACGTAACAATTTTATCCCTTTCAGAAATTTTTTTAGTTCTTCATTAGTTGATTCAGGTAGAGTAAAATTTCAAATTTTTCTGTTACGTTGTAAATAGGCGAGAAAGATGAAAATAATGTTGGGTTTCAAATTTTGAGAACATTCATACTAAAAGATATCAGCGATTAGTGTTCTCCACGACTCTTATTCCGTAGTCATGACTCTGACTCCGTAGACATGACTCTAGTCATGACTCTGACTCTCAGGGTTTTTGGGAGTCGGGAGTGATTTGATGACTCAACCTTCTTTGTGGTTGGGAGGCAGTCATGACTCTAGGAGTCAACTCCTAGACTTGGGAGTCGCGACTCTATTCTAACATCCCCAAATGAGCACATCGATCTTATATACTTTCATTAATTAAATTAATTCATGTTTATATCTACTTTCATTATTAAATAAATAAATAAAATTTAATTTCCAATTGTCCTACTCGATTTTCCACATTTTGTATTACGTAACTCCGGAGTCGATTCTTAAAGTTTAGAGAGTCAAAGTCATGACTCTGACTCAGGACAAACTGGGAGTCATGGAGAACACTACGGTTGAACACAGCTCGGGTAGCGTGTCGTGGTGTTTTAGTTTGAGAGTCTTCAGTTTGCTCGGTTTTTTTAAAATTTTTGTTCAAAAAAATTTTTTGTTTTTTTAATGTGCAAAATTAAGCACGTTGTTTGAACATGCATGTTTTAAATTCCGACATCCTACTGACAGCAAGTGCTGGGAAATGAAGATTCTCATGTATTGAACAAAGTGAAGACAAACTGATACACTAGGTTAGTTCCATTAAATGTTCCAACTTGAACATTTGAACAAAAACCAAGAAGGCAGGGATACATAAAACTAAAATATTTAAGGAGTGAATCAATTTTCTGCGAAGGAGATTTGTAAATAACTAACGATACAAGTTAAGCCATGCCTTCTGGGAATGCTTATTTTTATAAATGAAGTCGAGACAAAGTAAATCACGGCATGTTATTCACGCATTTCGATTTCATGATTCCTGCCTTTTCCTGATCGAAAATGACTTTCGAACCTTCATTAATTCCGCCCAAAGTATAAGAAATGGAGTTAGTGAATGTGTAAAACGTGATTTGAGAATCTGATTCTTGTTGAAATGTGATAGGTGGAGGCGAGGCCATACGGGGTCATCTATGCAGTCCTCTCCTGTCGTGATAATGACGAAGGGCCGAGTGGACTCGTTGACGTGACAATCAGTGAGGGGGATCCAAATGGTATCTTTCGCGTCATTCCCGCCCAGAGTCGAAATGAATTCTATGTGATCATGTCACCAGTTGTGGCCAAGAGTCTCAACTTCAAAGGAGGACCTAGAACCAATAGTTTCAATCTAACTCTTCGTGCGGAGGATGGGGGAACTCCGCCAAAGAGTTCCGAGAAGGTATGTATGGATAACTTTCTCCACTTCCGCTACTTTTCCGTTCACATTCTTCTCCCAGCACATGCATGCTCCACCACCTGCACTACCACTTACTAGAATTACAATAAATAAAAAAAATCTACGAATAGGAAATTTTTGTCTAACGACGCGACCTACTACCACCGCATGTCACGCTTGGACAGAGAACAACGACTTCAAGTTTTTATTATCACTCTTCGTCTCTTACATCTTTCCAACTTATACATTTCTTTGAACTTTCTTTTCATTTCTTTCCGAAACAACCACAAAGTGTGTGCAAGTTCATAAAGTTGAAAAATCTTAGACCAGCATGTGTTGGCTCTTTAAGGACTTTTTTTTTTCTTGAGAAAATTTCTCTTTGAAGAGGCCGGATTCTAAAGGACCCTTTCCCTTTGATTTATTTTCCCTGTAGGAACTCCAACTGAAGGTGTCAGAGAGTCAATGGACAAGTCGTGGCTCTCCCTCGACCTATACACTCTTTGACAAGGACTTGTACGAAGTGGAAATTTCAGAATCAAGCCCTCCACAGACAGTTGTCTTCCGCTTCCCTCGCCCTGATCCAAAAGTTACTCTCAGTATCTCCAGTGGGAATGAAGGGGAGGAGTTTAGGTTAGAAAAATCCGGTGTTCTATACACCTCCAAATGGCTAGATTTCGAGCGGAAGTCCATTTTCACTCTCACAGTGGACTCCCTTGACCTTCGACCAGCACGGATCGATCAAATCCGAAGACATCGTTCCGCCGTTAAAATCGTCATCAAGCTAATCGATGAGAATAAATTCTGGCCTATTTTTGATCCCGGAAACCGGACTGAGGTATTCTTTGCTGAGAATGAGCCCATGGGAACACTTGTTACCCGTGTCCACGCTCGAGATTCGGATCAGGGTGAAAATGGGTAATTGAACAGAAAGAACTCATTCCCAAGAGCACTAAAGTCATTTCCTCTCAATCTGTCACTCTCATTTCCTTTTCTTTTGGTGTGTTTTATAGGTACGTGACCTACAGTATGGCCAATCTCAACAATCTTCCTTTTTCCATTGACCACTTTACGGGTGACGTTAGAAGTCTTGAAGTTTTAGATTATGAGACGAGTCGGCGTGTCTACGTTGCCCGTGTCCGAGCTACTGATTGGGGTTTACCCTTCCGCCGGGAATCGGAAATGAAATTACGAATCTCCCTTGTTCCTGTGAATGATAATCGACCGTTATTTATATACTCCAATTGTGTGAGTGTTATAGACAGGAAAATCAATTTTGAAACAGAATTTGGGCGCGTTGTGGCTCTAGACTTTGATCACGATGTCGTCACGTATAAAATTGTCCATGGGAACTCGGACTCTTGTTTCTCAGTTGATAGTTCAGGAAGTCTTCGCGTTATGTGTGACTTACGGGATTTTCGAAGTTCGAAACGAATGCTCAATCTCACTGCCTCGGATGGGGAATATTACTCCGACGTCATGTCTATCAAAATTGAGCTCCGAGATAGTCTGAGAACAAATTTCAATAAATCCGAACCAACACGGACTGGGATTAAACTCTACTCTACGTCACACTCTGTCTTTGAGTGTCAAGATACTGGAGTCCAAGAACGCTACGATCGTATAGCTGCTCTCTCTGAAGAAAACAATAAAGTTGATGAAAGTGACTTGGATGAAGTAAATAGCTTTCCTAAACTCCCCAGTCACTACGCCGAGAATACGCAGCCACAATTTCTGGACTTTCCGAAAGAAATCCGGGTAAGGGAAAGAATGTCAAACCTCATTCATCTCACTTCTCTCACAGACTTTTCCCTTTATGGACCAAATCAACTGAACCGTGTAAATGGAACCCCAATTCTATGGATTTCTACAACTAACTCTGATTCTTAGGATTCAGTAACCTAGAATGACCATCCATCTTTTTCCAAATAAGTTGACCTCATCCAATCCCAATTCCACAGGAATTCTTTTCTTATTGTTTTCTAACAGACGAGACGAGATTGATTTCTTTATATACACACTACTCCTTTCACCCTTCCCATCCAGAACTTTCACTTAAAACACCATTTCTCCAATGAAATTGAAACCATTGTTCCAGAAATCAAAGACAAAGAAGTAGGCTGACAAAGCTTAACTTTTTATTTCCCTTTTCTGTTTTATGGATTGGATAAAGTTAAGAATGAGGGATATGTTAGAATTGAAGAAAATTTAAAACAACTTTCTTTGTAAACATTAGAGGTATTGATTTAGTAGTTTCTCTGACCCTTTTCTACTTGATATGGTTACTTAGAGTAAACGACTAAAATTTCTTTTCAAAGAGTAAAAAAAAAATATTTGGCAAGGAATTTGGTTCTACAATTAAATAGTCTTGCAATTATTACGAAGGGATTGATAAAAGTTTCTTTGTTCTCATGGATGAAGTGACAGGTTCCAATTAGAGAAGTTAGGATAACATGTCGACAGAACATTTCTCCGAATTTTTTATTTTCAAAATTAGAAACGTAACTTTTGTGCATATGAAACTGAAAGGTTTAATTGGTGATATTTGAAACTATATATCCTTACTGTTATAGGTGAACGAGAGTGTGGAGGTAGGTACGAGGGTGGTGAAGCTGAAGGCTGTCGACAGAGACAAAGGCTACAATGCCTTCTTGAAATTTGTGATCTCTAGTGGTGATGAGAACCACGGTGCCTGGGATATTATTAGCGTTGAAACGACGAGTTGGACAGGAGCAAGAGTCCAGGAGGCCTTTCTCGTTGTCGCCAGAGCACTCGATCGTGAAGAGTTTTCTTACTATAATCTCAATATCACCGTCTTCGATCAGGGAAAGCCACCGAGAAGCATGTCCAAACTTTTGCCAATTAAGGTAACAATGACACTTTCACTTGTTTTACCCTTTTTTTTTTTTTCATTTCAGATGCCAATCCTTTCTTGTTTTTTTTTTACTCAGAGCCTGTTCCCAAGTTTATTCTTCGTCTAGTTTATTTTAATTTCCTTCGAGTCTCTTTCGATCTTCGGAGATTAGGGTTTACTATAAAATGTTGATTTCCCTCTAACTTGTTTCTTTTGTTTCTAAGGAGCTTAAGGAAGTTGATTGAAACAATTTATTCCCAGAAGAACATTCAAGGAACCCATATACTGCGAAAAATGGCCATTACTTTAGGAAAGTTGTGAACTTGAGGAAGAAAAAAAAAAAGAATTTTTTTTCCCTCAAAGTTAACTTGTTGAAAAAATTTAGACAATGAGAAGTTGGTGTTGTTAGTCATTAATCAATACTGTCTGTACTGTAATATTCCATGCTTTTATTTTCCATTGTTTTTCTTTTTTTTTTTGAATTTTGAAAGGCAGGCTACAAAGACAAACTCCAGTGCTTATTTGGACTTTGTAGGGAACTATGAAAAAGAGGCTCTTTGAGCGAGCATCCAACCAAAACATAGTTTTGAATGGATAAAATACATTCAAACAAAAGGATTCCAACAAGATCTCTAGCGGTTTTTCCTTTTGTGTTTTTAGGTATTAGACGAGAATGACAATGCCCCTCAGTTTTTAAAAGCAGCAATGAAGATTCGAATTCGTGAAGGGAGTGAGCTCGTAGGCGAAACGATTGCTGAAGTAAAAGCGGATGATGAAGACGAGGAAGGGAGTCCAAACTCGATGATTAGTTATCGATTGGTGAATGAGACTTTCCATAATTTTAGTATTGATGGGCGGAGTGGGAAAGTACGGCTCCTGGGGGAGTTAGATCGAGAAAAATTGGATCGATATGAAATCTTGATTGTAGCCGAAGATAATGGACTTCCTAAAAGATTTTCTACAGCAGTGCTAACTATTTTGGTTGAAGATCGAAATGATGAAAATCCAAAGTTTTTGACTTTTGGACAAAAGTCTGGGCAAGGAAAGAGTCGAGTGGTGAAAATAAGAGAGGATTGGCCTTTATACAGTGTGGTGACGCGAGTGGTAGCTGTAGATGAAGATTTAGGTGATGGTGGGGTTGTTCGCTACACTCTTGTTGATGGTAGTCGTGGGGACTTTGTCTTGGACGAAGTGTCAGGGGTAGTGAGAATACATCGGAAATTGGACTACCAACGGACGTCCATGTACAATCTGACAATTGGTGCCAAAGACTTAGGGACACCAACTCGATTTGCTGAAACATTTCTTATTGTCGAGGTAAGTCGCAATATTGATCAATTTTTTTTTTTTTTTTTTTTTTTTCGAAATTCAATCAACAGACTAGACTTTCAGGTCAGCTCAAATTTTCTATTAAACGAATCCCGTGTAAGCCTTTCCGTGACTAGGTAGTTACCTTGGTCGAAAAGAACATAACAAATGAAAGTTAAAATTTTTCCTTGTTCCAAATTGGAACTTCCAATAAGATATTATATAACAATAAATGGCAAACAGATTCTAAAAATGTCATTAGTTTTAAAATTGAGAAAGATTCAAATTCAACATAAGTCTTTCCTATAGAATTATATAGAACAGTCTCTATGGAAAATTTAAAATTTTATTGGAGCCATTTTACTCTACCATATTCCAAAGCCTATGGCTTATTTCCTCGAAGATTCGCATTTGAATTTCAATTTTTGTTTTTCCATTCAGATTTATGACGTTGAAGATTCCCAACCGCGTCTGTCATTCCCAGAAATGGTGACAGTAGGAAGTATCAAAGAAGGTGCACCTGTTGGTTCGTTTGTGAAACAAATCAGCCTCGTCTCCTCTCCACCACAGAATCACCCAGGGGTCTACTTTAGCCTCGAAGGAACTTCCCAATTTCTCTTCTCTATTGACAATACTGGCTCAGTTCGTACGCTCTACGAATTGGACTTTGAGACACAACCCCGCTGGCACTACCTCACTGTCATCGCCCAGAGTTCCCTTGACATAACAAATCTCGCCATCTCATTCTTGGTCATTGAGATTGAAAATGAGAATGACTGTGTACCACTCACGACGGAACCTATGTATCGAGCTCAGGTGGTAGAAAACCTTAGTCCTGGCGTCCCTGTTATCCATCTCCAAGGATTCGACTGTGATAACGCCGCTGATGAACTCCGTTTCAGTCTTCGTACTTCCAACATATACTTTTCCATTGATCCTTTTTCTGGTCTAATTACTACCAAAGTTTCACTGGACCGAGAAGAAGAGGCAGAGCATACTATAGACATAATTGTATCCGATACGGGTTCCCCTCCACTCAACTCTACAACTAAAGTTATAATTTCCATAGGAGATGCGAATGATCATGTACCAAGAGTGCTTCAATTTGGATCATCAGTATATGACATCCCAGAACTTAAGCCTGAGCTGGGTGAGCAGGATGATGAAGCAGTGACTGGAGACGACGAACGGAATTTAGTTCCAATTGAAAATGAAGAGACTGAATTTGAGCTAAAATGGAGTGACTGGCGGATGATGGATGTCACCGAAGAGATGGCAATGGCAGAAGGATGGAGGAAAATTTTCCGTGTTTTGGGCTATGATCCAGATACAGGGATGAGCGGGAGTCTTCAATATCGACTCAAGTACCGAGTGAACACGGGCAGTGAGTTACGGCGAGAGGATGAAGTTTATTCTATTCACCCCCAAAGTGGAGAAATCTATACTTCCGCCACACAGCTCAAGGGTGACACGGTTCTCAAGTTCATAATTGAAGTGTGTGACAACAATGGAGCGGAAGCTGGCTTGCGGTCAGAGACTGAATTAACATTGAGAGTAAAGGGAGTAGAGAAGGCCAAAGGTTCTAAAGCGCCAGTGCTTCAATTCCCGTCAAGTCAACAGATCTCTGTGACAACACGAGAGGCACCAGGCTACACTGTAGAGACGCTAGAAGCGGTAGACCCAGAGGCTGATCAGCTCTGGTATGAAGTTGTCTCAGGAGACCCCGAACAAAACTTCATCATGTTTCCTGACTCACAGAACCTCATACTCGCTCGATACATACACTCTGCGAGACTCTTCAGACTCAACATTTCTGTCAGTGATGGATACAATTTTGTCTTCACTCAGGTAAACAAGTCTTGTACTTTTTCTTTCTTATAGATTACATCACTCGGGAAATTAATTTCTGACTAATTTGGTCAGGAATTGAATCAAATTTACAAAAAACTTAACTGAATTATAGATAGCTGAGACCTATAAACGCGTCTAGAATTTGAGTCTAAGGCTTTTTCACATACGGATGAGAAGGGAGGATTTACGGCAAACTTGACACACCTGTTGAATTTTTAAGTTTTACATGAAATCCAGACCTTATCAGAAAGTTTGAAACGCATTTGCTCATTGTTATATTTAATAATACTAATGTTTTGTCAGTAAACCATCTTTTTGCACTTTTAGTTCAAATTTGAATAACATTTTAATAACAATGTGAACTCATTTGTCAAAAACATTCAAGTATTTGTTTTCTATGAAGCGTGGCTTTGAAGTAAATTTGTTTTCCTTTGTTACCATTTTCATAGCTTCTGGTAAGAGTGATTGCAAGTAACGACGGAACATTAAGTTTGAATTGGGAACAAGAGAATTACACTTATGGAATTTCAGAATCAACACCGCCATTTTCAGTCGTTGCCACAGTCCGAATCAACGTAACCTCGGATTCAAAAGATAACAGAAATGCACCGCTCTATGGGTTTCACAATGCGCAGGATCTTCGATCCCTTAGACTTTTTTCCATTGACAGTGTGAGTGGGATGGTTCGAACAACGGCAACTGATCGAATCGACCGAGAGACGATCCCACTTCACATTCTCACCGTCAAAGCAAGGGAGTCAGAGACCTATACTTTTGTCCGCCTTCTTATCAACATACTTGACGAAAATGACAAAGGTTTGTCCTAATTTTTGCTTCTTTGGGTTTCTATGCTGTCAATATGAGATCATGATTGTATCCTTTATATGTATGTATTTATAATATCTATCCGACAAAAAAGGAACTAACATACGTTGAAAATTTATACACAAAAATAACAAATTTCAAATTTGAGAATTGGGATATTAGGATTGAGAATAGACAAGGAAATTTGCGGATACATGCATCTCCATTGTCTTTTTACAGCTCCGGTGTTTGGAGCCTACTCACAAACGGAAGTCAGAATACCAGAGACAATGGCCGTCGGCTCACTCGTCACTCAAGTAGGTCAAAGGTTCATCTCATTTTGGTGTTTAATATTTAGAATGTTCAAGGGATTTGTTTGAAATTAGGAGCTTATGAATTAATCCCCTCGATTACGTCCCTTTAGGTATTCGCTTATGATGGGGATTCAGGTGAAAATGGAATCCTTAAATACTCTATAGCTTACGGGAATATTGGGAACACGTTTGAGGTGGAGAGTCACACAGGTCGAATTTTTCTACGACGACAACTTGACATTTCCCCAGGTCAAAGTGGGCTCGAGTATCAACTCTCAATTCGAGCTACTGATTCTGGCATTCCTCCCTTATCATCTACTACAACTCTCACTGTGATTGTGACACTGCCTTCTGAAAACCATGTCCTTTCTCTCCGATGTGAAAACGACGAGGGCGAGGGACGGTCAAAGTCTCAACCTTGTTCCTGTACGATTCATATCAAAGAAAATAGTTCTCCTGGAACTTATGTCACGACGGTTCAAGTCGTTAACACGTTCACTGGCGTCAGTTTTGAGATTGAAGAGAATCGAAATAATGTGTTCTGGGTTGACCTCGCTACAGGCGTCATCCTCGTCGGCAGAACGAGTCTGTTGGATCGAGAAATCAAATCCATCTACGACTTCAATGTCAAAGCAACAAATGCCGTAAGTCAGTTGTAATCATTCGATACATTTCCTCTCGTTTAGTTTCCCAACTAGGACGGAAGCTTCCTATTTTATTTCTTATGATGAGATTAGTGCGAGAAAGAGAAATGGGAGTGAGGGAGTTGAGCAGAGATCTTAATTACAGCCGCGTCTTCTCGTTTCTGATACTCAATCTTGAAGAAAATCCCAACAGAAACTCCCAACACGGAGTATAAAAAATAAGTTTTGATGTTCGTACTTTTATAGCCCTCTTCGTAATTTCCTCAAACTCAGATTCAACTTTTCTCGTCAATTACATACATTTACACATGCCTAATGGACTTAATTTACTTTCAACCGTGGATACTGGGTCATTCTGCTGGATTGGGACTTCATTCTCGAGATCATTGAGAGAAATTGTTAAATGACATTTCTCAGAGTTAGATTTCAAGTTTTCGAGTTTTTTTTCTACTTCGAAATAGAGCTAAAACTAGAAAAGAACTCTTGGAAAAGTTCTAACTCTATCTTTAGCATTGTAGGGTGGCTTGGAAATTTCATGACTCTCCATTTTTTTTTCTGTCTGCTTCTACAGTTTCCTGTGAGCTTTTTTTTTATAACTACATATTTTCTTTGTTTACAGCAAGGAGTATCGGCGGTATGTAAAGTGAAGATCCTTCTGGAAGATGAAAATGACTCCGTACCAATGTTCACAAATCAACTTTACTATGAAGGCTACATTTCAGAAGATGCTCCATTGGGAACACTTGTTCTTGAGTCTGTGTCTCAACGACCGCGAGATGGCATCAATGACGGCGTTCCGGCTGAACGAAATCCATTAGTTTTTCGTTCAATTGACTATGACATTGGAAGAAATGCTATTGTTAGTTACTCATTTGTAGAAGACGAAGAGATGCGGACGATTTTCTATATGGATCCTTCGTCAGGGGCACTCCTCTTAGTCACTAGTCTTGATTTCGAAAAGAGACAGTTGTACAATTTCCAAGTTCGTGTCTGCGACTTCCAGTTCTGTGATCCTAACTTAGCCAACGTCACCGTCCGAGTAGAGAATGTGAATGACCAAGGTGAGTCTTTATTTTTGGACAAAGGAACTCTGATTGACTACTAGTTTTTTTCCGTTTTTGTCTTCAGTGAGACTAGTCAATTATTTTTAATTAATTTGATATTGTTTTGTCACAGAGCCGGTAGTTTTCTCATCACATGTGGAACTCTTCCTACCGACGGCTGAGGGAGTTGGAGTCCACGTTGTCGAAGCACTAGATCCAGATGGTGATGAGCTAAAATTCAGTCTCCTCAACTCCCTCGACGTCTACGGCGTTGAGTCGAGGACAGGGCGAATCTTTGTCAGAGATCCAGAGAAAGTCTCACAAGGGAAAATAGTGCTTGAAATAAGCGTATCTGATGGACGGTTTACGAAGACTGCGACAGTAGGGCTCAGTGTGAGACTCCTCGAGACGAGTAAAGACTTTGGATTCACTAATCTCACATTTGAAACTTCATTTGTGGAGAACTCAACCAAAATTGCCAATTTAGTTTCTCTTCGTGTGAGTGGGACGCATCTCAATGAGAATCTCCAGTTTACTATACTCAATCCTACCATTTATTTCGGGATTATGAAAACGTCTGGCGTTGTCGTTACAACAGGGAACAAATTAGACAGGGAACACCAACCCGAACATAATTTATTAGTAGAGGCAAGTCACCACCTTAAGGTTACATGTAGTTGCTCAAGACATTTTTTTTTATTTACCACGCTATCTCACTTTTTGAGTTCTTAAATTAGGTTAGACTTTTATTATTGGGTTTACAGGTCAAGGGTGACGCAGAGAAGCGAGTTAGTCGTTGCTTTGTCAAAATTTTTGTTTCAGGTATAAATTTTTACTACCGTAAATTACAATGAAATGAATTAGTTGATTCTGAATGGTTTATTGTTTTTATTTTTTTCAGACGTGAATGACAATGCTCCATATTTTCTCAATCTGCCATATATAGCTGTTGTAGTGGTAAATTCAAAGGTCGGTGACCTTGTTCTTCAAGTGAAAGCAAAGGATCTGGATATAGATGAAAATGGTCTTGTGCGATACGAATTAGTTCGAAGTCCTTTTGGTGATTTCTATGAATTGAACAAACAAACTGGAGAAATTTTTTTACGACGGAAACCGGAAGTAATTGGTCACCAAGAGGTTATTGTCAAAGCCTATGATCTCGGTCTTCCAAGCCTTCAAGCTGAAACCCAAATTCAAATTAAAATTGTAAACTACGACCAACCGGTTTTTGAGCATCAATTCTACGAAACATGGCTTCCAGAATCAGCTCCTGTCCAATCAACTGCGCTCGCTCTAATAGCTAGGGCTAAGCATCCAATCATTTATTCCATTGAAGGAGGAAATGAACTTGAATCCTTTGGAATCGACTATCACACGGGTAAGCATGCCTGAGGGTTGATTAAAGAAAAATTATACTATTTATAATGCAATCCGACATTTATTGTCCTAATTTGTGAAAGAAATATTTTCAAGTTAAACTTTTATAATAGTTTAGAAAATTAAATATTTTCCTATGGCAGGTTTATTGTAAACGGATTCTATTATTTCTTTCAAATGACAATTAGTTGTGAGAAACATTGTTTTTGACATCATGTGGTTGTTTGTGCGTGCAAGAGTTTTTAACATTATTATTGTCTTGTCTTTTGCACGCAATTCGTTTTGGCTTATCGCCATAATAAGACATGGGATTCAATCGGAGATGTAAGTACATACTTGTGTACATATAATGTGAGATTTTGACTTTTATTTTTTGAAACCAAAAGTGTCACCCTCGTTTCCGTATTTGTCGTGTCCGATTCAATAAGGTTGAGAGTAATTGGTTTACAATTTTCAGGTATACTTTACGTCAACTCGCCTTTGGATTTTGAGACCACTCCGATTCACTTACTCAAGTTGAAGGCCACGGATCTGATTACTTCTTCCTGGTCATCAACTATGGTATCATTCATTCTAACTTACAAGTTAATCCCTAATATGGTGAACTAATGGATAATTGGATGTTTCATGTGCAGGTGCAAATTAACCTCAAAGACTCAAATGATGAGATTCCAAAACCAGAAAAATCTTCGTTTGAATTCCACGTCGTTGAGGGTCATATGCCGCCGAAAGGGATTCTTGGTAGTATCACAACGAAAGATAAAGATGAGGGGATCAATGCTCTTTTGACATATGAAATTGAAGCGACTTCTGGTTGGAGGAGAGCAAGACCTCACCGCTCGTCTGAAACATCCGTACCAATATCACAAGAGAATCTTCTCACAGATGACACCGACATGATGATGAGTGAGGATGCAACGAGTAACAATCGAAGTCTGGATATTTCTCAACTCTTTCTCATAACTCCGAATGACGGGGTTGTAATTCTGAAACAAATGCTAGACTATGAGTATGCACACGAGTACCATTTCTCGATTATTGTGAGGGATTCCGGAATTCCGTCGTTTTTTTCTACTGCCCGTGTCATCGTCAATGTCGTTAATATCAATGACAATGCACCATATTTCTCAAAATCTTTGTACAAGGTGAGACTTTCAGAGGACGCACCCAAGGGTCATTTTGTGACCAAGGTGTCAGCAGTAGATTTGGACAATTTGGATACTCTTCGCTACGCCATTGTTGGAGAATATCATAAACAGTCAGTCTTTGAAATTGAAAAATCTTCTGGTAAGTTTGTAATTAATGTCAGTTTCCAATTTGAATATGAAATTTCTGTTCATTAGATTAGATTAATTTTTTTATGTTCCAGGAATTGTGACACTTATACAACCGCAGATTCTTCTAGCAGAACTCCGTTTCATGCTCAACATTTCCGTTACGGATGGGGTCTTTACGTCTTATACTCGACTACAGGTACGGTTTTCAATGGTAATATTTTAATTTTGTTGAGTCACTGTGTTTATTGAATTCGACACAGATTACAATTCAGCCCAAAAATCATCTAGTTCCAACCTTTGATTTGTCAATTTATGAAGTTCTGGCTCCTGAAAATTCCCCCGATGGATTCTTAGTAACGACACTCACAGCTCAAGACAAGGACAGAGGAATCTTTGGAGAACTTTCTTACTCATTTTCTGATATGGACGAACCAAACTTGTTCCAAATTGATGAAACAAATGGTCAAGTACGTCTTTTATCTTCACAAGATATTTCACTTGATCGTGAATACAAGGAATCTCATACATTGCAAGTACTTGCGCAAGGTTAGTTATTTATTTATAAATTTTTTTTTCAAAATTTATACAATATATAAAACTTGTAGATGGAGGGAAATGGATAGGATATACGAAATTGGTAGTTAAAGTAGAGAAGCGCAAATCAAGTCCAGCTTTTCCTGTGTCAGAGTATCGCGTGACGGTTCCATTCGAGAAGATGAAATCAAAAATGCCAATTCTTCAAGTGAGTTGAAATTATTTAGTTTTATTGATTATTTTTCAATTAAAAATTCTGATTTGAAAACCCTTTGTTTTGTGTTATAGACAGTAGCAATTGACAGTGACACTGAATTTGGTGTCCGGTACTCTATAGAGGATTTACCCAAGGGAAATTCTTCGATAAAGCGTGATTCTCAATATTTTGACATCAACGGAGAAAACGGAGATCTTCGATTTCGAATAGGAGAAGAAGACTTATTGAGTTTTGGAAAGGCGAGTGGTCGTGTTGACTTTCAGTTTTGGGTTCGAGCGGACGACGGAGCACTCCATAGCCTCGTTCCAGTGACAGTAGTGGTTTTACCTGATTCTGAACCAAGCCCAGAGATCCATCCACAAAATGCAACATTTTTTCTCAAAGAGGATGCAAGTATTGGGTCAATCGTGACGACGTTTCGCGTCTCCAACATTGACAGACCACAATTTCGAGTTGTCAGTTCGAATGAAGATCTCTTTCAAGTAGATCCCAATGGGAATCTCGTTCTAAGTGCTCTCTTGGACCAAGATGAGGATAAGCACACGGTGAGTAATTGGTTCTTTGGTAAAGAAGGACTCAGAGCCAATCAGTCTCAATTTGATCTGGAGTACTTCATTCTCATCTCCGTATATTCTGACAGGTTGTCATCTGGGCTCAGAATTCAGATCAAGGGAACGTTGCCACTTCACAAGTAACAATACGTGTTCTCGCCACTCTTTCTAACAAGCCTAAATTTAATCAACGGGAATACCACTTGAATGTGGCAGAAGATTTTCCTGAAGGCTCACTTGTCTTTACTGGTAAATTAATACAAATGTCAAAATATAGTCATAAAGAAATGTACTTTTTTATCGCGCATATTTCAATTTTTTTTAGCTCGGGCCGTGGATTCAGACAAAGGAGGAAATATCAAAGAACGTTATGAACTCCACTCAGATGATCCGGCAACAGATCTATTTCATTTCGGTATCAACCAAGAACATGGATGGATAACATTACTCAATAAATTAGACTACGAGGTTTGTCTTAATTTTAACTTCCTCTCTGATATTTTTGTGTTTTACCAATTTTTCGTATTATTTTTTTACTAAAAACATTATTTGTTTTTCAGAAACATCGCCAGCATATTCTCCATGTTGTGGCATCTGATTCTGACAACCCTACACTCACAAGTGCTGCCACTGTTATCATCAATGTCCTCAATATGGACGATGAGCCAACTCTATTTGATAGCGGAGTTTATTATGTTGAAGGTAAATAAATTTGGATAGTTGCAACTACAGAGGATAATTTGGGAAGCGCTAATCGAGAAGGGAGGATGGCGTTGAATTTGCTAAGGCTACACACATGAGCAAACTATCGTCACTTTCTTTTTGAAGATCTCGATTACCAGATGCAAAATAATCCTCTACCTTAAATCCTGTTTTCTTTGTTCTTTATAGTCGGGGAAGACATAAATGAGAACAGTTTGATAAAAGTTCTTCGTACACTGGATCTGGACGAAGTGAACGGAAATTCAACTATAACACCAAAATACGTAGACTTTTATATCATTGGAGGGGATTTGAATGCCCATTTCAAGGTAATTTGTGTTTCTTTTTCCTTCTGAAATTGTGTTATACATTTTACTGAAGTTGTAAATTACAACGGTAATGAATTTAGATCAATGAGCAAGGTGAAATTGTACTCTGGAGAAAACTGGACGCAGAAGTACAAGATCGATTTGAATTATCTGTTGTTGTGACAGATGGAAGAAATCTTGATTATACAAATGTGACCATCAAAGTTCTTGATGTGAATGGTATGTTTTTTACGTTGTAACTTTCAAAACATATTTCATAGATTCATTGAGTATTCCTGTTGTACCACAGATAATGTTCCTGTTTGTCCAATTCCTGAAATTTATCAAGAGCTGTCCGAAGGATCACTAAATTCAAGCTATGTGACAGTGGTACAAGCCTATGATCCTGATAAAGAAGCAAGAAGTCCTCTCTTCTCTCTCTCGGGTATAGGAGCGAATCACTTTCGAATTGACCCAGAATCCGGTGTCATCTACGTCAATGGGGATTCCTTAGATCGAGAGTCATTAGCTGAGTATAGCCTTACAGTTCATGCAAAAGACAGAGAAGAGCTCGGCTCAGAGTGTAGAATTCGAGTTAGGATTCGCCTTTTGGATGAAAACGACAATGCTCCTGTTTGGCGTTATGCTGGGGATGGGGATGAAGAACCACTTTACAAGTTTTCTCTCAAAGAAGATTCAGAAGTGGGTACTTTTGTAGGAAAAGTGAGTGCTCAAGATGGAGATTTAGGACTCAACAGTCGCCTCCAATATTTTCTCGTTTCTTCATTGACAAAATCGGGTGAAGTGGCAAAAGATCAGTTTAGTGTAGAACGAAAAAGTGGGGTCTTGTCACTCCTGAGACCACTTGACAGAGAACTCATTTCAGAGTACAACTTGACAGTAAGGTCAACGGATTCAGGTTCACCACCACTCTCCTCCATTGTCACAGTCATCATTCAAGGTATGAAGGCAATTTGTTGTTTGTTTTTTCAAACACTGAAACTAAATCCTAGAAATAATTTTTTAGTATTAGACATCAATGACAATCCTCCAGAATTTTTGGCTGGTTCGTATTCTGTAGCCGTCTCAGAGGCAAGTTAATCCTTTATAATAGATAGTGTTATTATTTTATCTAGACTTTTAGTATGTTGTGTCAATTTGGGATTTTCTGACTTAACACTTTTGTGACAGTTGGCGATGATTTCAACTGAAGTAGTGACGGTCATGGCTACATCAAAGGATGAAGGAATTAATGCTGATATTACATACGATATTGTGGGTGGCAATGGGTACTTTCATTGGGGAGTCCATCCTAAGACAGGAATAATATTTTCTAACGCATCTCTTGACTATGAGAGAATACGTGAGTATATTCTCACAATACGTGCAAGGGATGGACCTCCAGACAATCAGTTAGCTTCCCAGTGTACAGTCAACATATCTGTAATCGGTATACTTGAGCAATATTATTACTTTTGTAAAATGGTATGACAAGTAGCTGATTTTTAAAATTCCAGATGAGAATGACAATGCTCCAGAATTTTCTCAAGAATCGTATTCCGTTTCCATACCAGAAGACCTTAGTGTCAGTACTTCTGTCATCCAAATTTCGGCTGCGGATTTGGACACTGGACTTAACTCCCAATTGAGATATGAGTTTGGATATGGAGATCCAATGAATAGTTTTCGAATCCATTCAGCTACTGGTCTCATCTCTGTAGCTTCTGTTTTGGACAGAGAAATGGTACAGTTTGTTCTATTTCTAAATTTTTGATTTTTGACACTTCTGAAGAATGAATACGAATACGTGATTTGGAGTTTATGGACACCTACCTCATTTGTCTCACTTTATTCATTTTTTGAAAAGTTATAGTAAAAAAAAACGAAAAGTAAGAATTAAAGTTAAAGCTTTTGGGCTATAAATTTTAAACGAAGGAATGAAATTCCACAAATGAGGTCTCCATAGACTCAGCATAATCACATCTGTCGTATTCATTCATCAAGCACACTTGTGCCAAATTTTCTATTTTTTTATTTTATTTTTGTCATTTTATTTTTGGCTTGAAAAATTGAAGAAATGAGTTAAATGCAACAAATGAGGTGTCGGTAAACTCAAAATGATGTTCTCTTTCGTATGAAAATCATTTAATTCTTTACATTTGATGTGAAAAATTTTGTATTTTTTCCCATGGTAGAGGACATAATTTTACTATTACACCTCATTTGTAACATTTCATCCATTCGTTCATAAGTTATGGACCAAATGCCTAACTTTTCTTGTTTTTTTTTTGCCTATAACTTCTGAACGAATGAATGAAAATTTCCCATCTGTTACAAATCAACTAAAACTACAAGTTTTTTTTTTTTTGCAAACTCACCTTTAGAATAAGGAAGTATTATGTAATGTGAGATGCCACGGTTCTGGCAGGAAGAATTCCACATTTATTAAACAAATANCACGGTTCTGGCAGGAAGAATTCCACATTTATTGAAATTTTCGTTCTTTTCCATCACTTTCTCGTAGTATGTGTATGAATTGTCAAAATCAGTATAACTTTTATTCTTGTTCAAATGATCAAGTGTATGTTCATTGTTGAAAAGAAATTTGCTTCATTTTGTGATTTTTCTACATCGAATAGGAAGGATGTGTACTTCAAACATTACTAATTTGGTCGCTCTGGTTTTGATTCTAGATTCCTTACTACACGGTTCAAGTGATTGCAACGGATCATGGGAGTTCACCTAAGTCTTCGTCCTGTCGCGTTGAAATTCAAATTCTGGATGTGAACGGTAAGTTAGATAGAAGTATGTGAGGTTCTTGTGTAGCTAATTTTTCTTATTTTTTTTTCTTTCAGATTCTCCACCATTATTTTCCAAGGAGAATTATACTGCGATTGTTCAGGTGAGTAGTTTCAATTTTTTACGGTATATTTCCTTTATATTTTTTGTTATATTTTCTTAATTATAAATTCAAATTTTAGGAGGATCGCCTGATTGGATTCAAAGTAATTACATTTGAAGTGAGTGATGCAGACGCATCACCAAACTCTGCTCCGTTTTCTTGGGATTTGAAGTCACTGGAGGAGGAAGAGAAGGATGTACGATTGCCTTTCACAGTCTCGGATGCAGGTTCTCTCATTGTAGCTGGAAAATTGAACTTCCTCAGGAAGACCATGTACAAACTTCAAGTAATTGTTTTTGACAATGGAACTCCACCATTGGAGTCGACGGCGAATGTGACGATCCAAGTTGTGGACAAATCCCAATGGCCTCCAGTCATCTCTTCACTCAGTGTCACCGCAGTCACGCTCGGAGAAAGTTACCCTCCTGGTATATTAGGTAATAGACGCGCAACTTTTAATTATTAGAGAAATAGATATTCATTGGATTACGATTTGTAGGACTCTGTCATGCGTCAGATTTTGACAGTTATGATGTCCTCACTTACTCCCTTGTCCAAACGAAATCTTCCTCATTTTTTACAATTGATCATCTCAATGGAACTCTCTACAACTTGATCCCATTGAGAGAAGGGACATACGAGCTTGGGGTTGAAGTAAGCGACGGTCGATGGTCGGCTCGAAATGATGCCTACGTCAAAGTGCTTTCTTTAGCAATATCTTTCCCTGACATTCCACCTGACCAAATGCCAATCGACGACTCAAGGAGTTCAATCACAAAATTTCAAAACGGAATGAATACAAAAGAAATGGACAATTTTATTCTTATAACTGTCGCTGGACATAATCGACAGAGTCTTCTCAATCGTATGTCTGCATTCAAGAATGTGATAAGGGAAGCAGTTTCTGTTGAGTCGCTTACAAAAAATGCATACGAAGTCATCATTCTCAGTGTCCAATCCAGTGGGAATGATCAAATTGACAAGGAAGGTCAAAATGAGCATAACAAAATGTATCGTAAGAAGCGGGATACTTCAATTCCAGCTG
Source organism: Holacanthella duospinosa (assembly GCA_002738285.1). Taxonomy (NCBI): domain Eukaryota; kingdom Metazoa; phylum Arthropoda; class Collembola; order Poduromorpha; family Neanuridae; genus Holacanthella; species Holacanthella duospinosa. The sequence goes on along the minus strand of NIPM01000241.1, from coordinate 190,932 downwards.
TGGATATTTTGCTCTCTGTGAAAAAAATGTCTGACGGATCGTTCATGAGCCCAATAGACTTGATTCGACAGCTACGTTTCGCTTCGCCACAAATTGAGGGAATTTTGAGTGCCAAAGTAACACGAATTACGGCTGATGTTTGTAAGAATTCTTCTTGTGATCGTGGAACGTAAGTTTAAATTTGTGAATATAGATTTGAGAACATTTGTGATTATTTTCTAATGACTATTGGTTCATACAGATGTAAAACGGTAGCAATTTTTGAAGGGACACAATCCCTTATTACAACTGAAACACTAAGTTTAATTACACCAAATCATCACCTGGAGACGATTTGCGCATGCCCAGTGGGCTATGGAGGTATGTTTATTATTGTATTATAAGAATGATTAATTGGGTTACTACTATTTACTCTTTCATTGATCCAGGGTTACGATGTCAGAAGATTATAAACGCATGCGCTCATTCAGAATGCTCTCCTGGATTGGTCTGCGTTCCAGACGAGTCTACGCAAGGCTATGCCTGCCTCTGTGCCAAGATGAATTGCTCCAAGGGGAGCAATTGCGATGACCAATGTTCACAACAATCAGTCTCTTTTAGGTAAAATTTCGATTAAGTTGCTAAAATATTCCCAAAAAAATAATTCATTTCGTTGACTATTTCAGCTAAAATTGAATAAATTAAAATTCACTTTTCATGAATTTGTTTTAGTGGAACCAGCTTCTTGTCATACAACGTAGGGAAGTCGCTGGACCGTGAGCTCAGCATCAGTCTCCGTATAAAGACACTGTACACTTCCGGAACTCTTCTCTACACTGCTGGTGAATTTGATTATGCCGTTCTAGAGGTTAGTTCAGCTAATTTCCACTTTAAAGTTTGAAGAATGTTCAATTCTAACCTGTTTTTATTATATTGTAGATTAATCAAGGTCTCGTCCAATTTTCATGGGACCTGGGAACCGGGAAAGAAGTTTTGACTGTAACTTCAATTTCCGTCTCTGACAATCGTTGGCACCGTATCCTTCTTCAGTTGCGGGATAGCTATGCTGTTCTCAGAGTTAACGAGCGTTCAACACAGAGACAAAAGAGCCAGGGACCTGCTCGAATGCTTCATACGGATGGAATTTTTCAAATAGGTTCAAAACTTATCGGAAGTCATGGGAATCCCATCGATAGTCAGATTCCATCTCAAGGATTCATTGGATGTATGAAAGACTTGCGCTTTGGTTTTATCCCTGATGGAAGGAAGGAGAATTCTGATCTTCTCAACACTCAGGAAGTGAAGCATTACATATCCAGTCCAGGACTCCATGGAATTCCCATGGTGCCTGTGGAAGAACCTAAAAATGGAGACAAGGAGATTAAGGGAGAGGAGAAACTCTTACCGTCAGACCCTATTAATTTCAAAATGAATCCACTTCCACTTCATCCAACACATCTCGAAAACTCGGAATATAATCTAACGTTTTCTCGTAATATATCCTTCTCATGTGCCAAAGTCATCCATTTCGTAGAAGCGTGTCGTTCACTGCCATGTAAAAATGGGGGCACTTGTCATGCCGATACGACACCTAATGGATACACCTGTGTTTGCTACTCTCGTTTTCATGGACTCAACTGTGAGATTGATCTCGAACCTTGTGGGTCTTCGCCTTGTCTCAACAATGGAAAATGCCGTCCCAGCTCCAACGGAATCTCATTCTCACCGTCACTCAGTGGTAACGACCATTCCGAGTCTCAATTTTACTGTCAATGTGTCGATGGAACATTTGGCTCACGCTGTCAGAGTGGAAGGTACTGTAAAACATCAGAAAATCTTGGAGAGAGTGAAGTTTGTAACCATCGAGGTGTAAGTAAAACAAATTTCTTATTTTATTTTTGGAGTATGCTAAAGTCAATTTGATTTATTTGTAGGAGTGTGAGGATGGACTCCATGGACCAATCTGCTATTGTGAAACTGGCTACACGGGTAAATTTTTTTTAAACAAATTGGCTTTACCTGAAAAAATTAAATCGAAATTTTTATATAAATTATTGCTACTCATACTCTAGGTAAACAATGTCAATTTGACTACGACGAATGTCAAGAAGACGGAGAGCGAGTATGTGGACCAGGAAGCAAATGTGTCAACTTCCTAGGAGGCTTTCGTTGTCTCTGTCCTGCCAATGCAAGTGGGATTCGATGTTCCAAAGTCCTAGCCACACCCTCAATTGTGACCAACGACTACCAAATTATTATCCTCATATGTGTCATAGTCCTAGCCTTCATCATTCTGCTTATAACTTTTATTTTTGTGCGACGGTGTTGTATTGCTCGAGGGCGAAGCGGAGCTTCCAACGCCATTCCATTAACGACTAGTCAAGTGAAGCTCCAGGACAATCGGATTGGGCGAGACAACCGAGAACAAATGATGAGGAACAGAGACTCAAAAATTTCTAATTTGGAAGTCCGACCGGTATCCGCCGGTTCTGAAACTTTTCAATTGGATCGTGGGCAGCTCGATGGTATCAAAAATTATGGGCAAGCGGGAGATGAAGCAGAAAGATCCCAATTCATTAATAATCTCATGAAACCAACACCTGGTGAAAAGAAGCGATGTGGACCGCCTGGATGGGGCGACACAAATAGAGATGACTGTCCAAAAATTCAAAATTGTAGTTGTAATTTTAATAATTTCTTTTACGTATGAATTTATAAGTAATTACTAAATCTTGATTTTTATTTGTAACAGATATGAAAGGAGAAATCAGTTGGGGGACAAAGGGGAGTAAACCAACTTCCCCAGAATCACCAGATGCCAGTTTGAGTAAGACATTTTGTTGGGTTAAAAAAAAAATTTATATTTCTATATTTTTTGTTTTTGTATCTAGGATATCACTGGGATGAATACCATGGTGACTCGCTTGTGCAACCTGCCAATATCACTCCAATTCGAACCCTTCCACCACCACCCGATATTCCCGATTCTCTATCAATTGTCTCACATGATTCAAACAATGAGATCCCAGCCATCAACCTCTCACTCCTTCCGCCAATGACAGACTGTTTGAAAGATAGAGATTTGGATAGAGAATCTGAGGGAGGAGCTATAGGACTGACGGAAGATATAAAATGGCCCATCCTTCACCCTGACGCATACCTCCTACCAAATCGCTATTCAGAAGACGAACAGGAATCAGGAAAACCCATTGTTCTTCGAAATAGGTACCAAGAGAAAGGGAGTTGTAATCAAAATTATAAAGATCAACTCCTCCCACAACGTAGACCATTGGTCAACGAAGATGAGATTAATGAAAATTGTAGCTTACTCTGTGGAACACCTTTTCCTGCTCATATCCCCTCTTCTACAAATCATCAGCCTACACAACAGGCTCATTCCGTTCCAGAGTCGTCACAGAATAGTGAAAGAAAAGTATCAGGAAATCCCAATACGACATCCCCACACAAAAAAAGATTCTCATCCTCCTCCATTTTTCCAATGAAAACTAACGGCAGGAGCAGTTCGAACAATAAGCACAATTACTCAAAAACTACCCATGTGACTGAGGTATAGGCACATTTGATGGAGGAGGATCAAAGATTCATTCAGACTGATTAATTTTACACTATCGAGTCAATGTACGCCTATGTCGAACGTTTAGAATTTTTTTTTTTTTTTTTTTTGGCTATTTAATTTAATTATGCAAAGTTTGTTTGTAATTTAAGACTTAAGGTTGTAATTGTAAAGTAATGTTTTTTTTTCCTTCTCCTAAGCAGTGGACCAAAAGATTAATGCATATCTTCTAAAAATCTCCTATGAAGATATTTTGCAGTTGGGTAAAATATGTACGGATTCTCTTTTCTCATCTAATTTTTGATACCATGCGCACTATAAGTTATTGAACAAATCGTATTGTTATTCCATAAGTATTTTTCATATTCGATTCTTTCAAGTTAATTTCTTAGTTGTGTGCAGTTGGTCCAAGGGCAAAAGTTTTAAAATTTTGAGAGATTTAGTGGAAACAATATGGCAGCTAATTGATCAAGCCTCATGTTCAAATTCGAACAACTCAGTTGATGAGATAGAACTAAATCAGTTTTAATCATAGAACTTAATTAATGAGGCTTGACATAGTGTGTCTAATAAGTTGATTTATATTTTAAAAATCCAAAAGGTGCTAAAAAATTACTCAAGGTTTTTGATCAAGAATTACTACGACTTGTCCAATTGTGTTCTCCTTTTGTGAGTTCTCTAAATTTCGCAACTTTTTTTTTTTTGACTGTTTTCTGTACAAATGGAAGACTGCTTACTTTGTTTTTACTTAAGTCAAGAGTAATTACCAATAATTACCAAGAACCCTACTAATTAAGAAATTAGAATTAATCTTTGTTGAATTTATAAACAACGTCGTCCATTTTACTCTCTCTACTCTACTCTACTCTTTTGTACTCTCCTCTCTTTGGACTTGTTTTGTATCAATTTATGCACATTCTCTCTATGTTGCTCCATTTTTATTGTAATTGTTTTATAAGTTTTTTTTAAACCGTAATTTCAAATTTTTAATTCAATACTTTTGCCAGGAAAGTGCCTTTCATTCTCTACATAGTTCAAAATGACAATTTATTTTCAATTGAGTATCACGCCTAGCGTTTAACCGTTTCAAAAAAAAAAAAAAAAAAATGTTAAACGGAGTTTAATTCGATAATAATGAATTTCTGTAAATGTCTCTGTAAAATGAAATGAACTTAAAAGTTAAATGAAAACAAATGTAACAATGGGATCTAATACTATTGTTAAAATTAAGAATAGCTCAGATTTACTATACTCTACTAATAACTCTCGAGTCATTTCATTCTTAGACTTAGAAATTTGGTTGTTTTAAAGCACCTTACTTCAAAATTAATTAACTAAAAACAAAAATTCTATTCTTTACGTCTACTCCAGACAAATTATACAGATTCTCAAGCTAGTCGAGTCCTCAAAAGTGTTATTATGAATTAGTTATTAAGGGAAAAATGAAAATAAACAAATGAAATTATTTAAGATTTTTTTTTTTTTTTCAAAATGAAATGTGAAAGAAAATTAAAAAATTTTTGATTAGAAGGATTTGTAAATGGGGTTTGTTGGATACGGATTGTGGGGATAACTGGGTACACCCATGCGGAAATAGAGAGGCAAAATTTTAAAATTTGAATTTGAATTCAGAGGTTTCAATTATTGATGGTCTAGATTCCCGCCATAGAACTAAAATTTTTATAAAGGGAAAACAGTACCAGAAAATAATTATTTTGTTAATTATTATTTTATTACTTACAAATTGAAAAATTAAAGACTAATTTTCAGATTTCGGTAAATCTTATTTTATTTTATGGGTTACCAGCAGTGTTGGGAATTCAGTTTAATTCAGTTCAGTATTTTGGACTGAACTGAACTGAACTGGAAGGGTCATGAAGATGCAAAAGTACTGAACTGAACTGAACTGGAAGGGTCTTGAAGATACAAAATACTGAACTGAACTGAACTGGACAAAAATGCTTTAGTTGAAATACTGGACTGAACTGAACTGGAAAAATGATTTGTAATTATAATAGTGAACTGAAATGGACACCTTTTCTCAGGAACTGAACTGGATTTTAACTTCCCAGTTCCCAACTATAGTGTTGCGAATGCACTATTGTAGAACCAAAAATGAAAAAATTCTAAGTACTTTCACCAACTAGTTTCCCGTCAAAATTTAAGTGCCAGCAACCATCACTGAATTGAATCCTTGGGTAGTGTTTAAACTATGTAAATTTATTTCAAACACTAAAGTTCATATAATTTTGTGAACAAATGATGCCCTCCGCTAACAATTTTAGTAATTACAATTAAATATTTGATTACTCATAATAAGTTTGGATTTATCGATTTAAAATTTTAAATATCTTTAATTGGCGAAGTTGGTTGGAACATTTGGTTTCAATAGCCTTTTGTGCAAAATTTTCAAATCTTACTCTTTTCAAATATTTAAAGTTAAATGATTTTGGTTAATGAGAGAATATAAAAGTTTGAATATTTCATTTTAACTCTAAAATGTTTGGAACTTAAAATAAGCTTTGGAAGTCTTGTGTAAAAAATTTCTACCTAAAATTACTGAACTGAAACGTTTCTTTAGAAACTGAAAAAAATNCTAAAATGTTTGGAACTTAAAATAAGCTTTGGAAGTCTTGTGTAAAAAATTTCTACCTAAAATTACTGAACTGAACTGAATTGGAAACGTTTCTTTAGAAACTGAAAAAAATCTGAACTGGAAACTACCCTTTCGGTTCCCAACACTGTGTGATAGTGACCTCCCCTTATTGTAAATTTGTTTCAATTTCTTATTTTTAATTGATTTGATTCTACGGTTTTAATAAAGATATAAAAGATAAGGGAGTCCTCTCAAAATTATTTCAATCTGTGCCTCAAAATTTACATTTTAATCCTACTTATAAATTTAGATCTAGAGGATTGAAGTAGAGGGGATAGGATTTATTAAATTGATTTAGATTGTTGTATTTGTGAGCTGACTAAAAAAACAACATGCCAGCTCTGAAAAAGTGCTATTACGAAGTCCTTGGTGTCGAAAGGGCTGCAGGTGACGATGACATCAAGAAAGCCTTTCGAAAACTTGCACTCCAGCTTCACCCAGGTACAGAAAACAGAAGTTAATTTACTTTGTAATTGTTGATGAATTTAAGCTTTTTGAACTTTTAAGTTATGTCGACTTCACTCACTAATGTTCCATTCCATGTTGGTTTATTTGATTTAGATAAGAATATGGGAAGACATGAAGAAGCCAAGATAGAATTTCAGGACCTTCAGCAAGCATACGAAGCATTGAGTAATCCACAAGAACGAGCCTGGTATGACGAGCATCGACATGCAATTCTTAGAGGAGGTATATCACTCCATTAGAATTTGATTGCAATACAAAATTTAATTTTAATTTAATAATCTAAATGTGTTTTGAAGGTCTGAATGAAGACTTTTCCGATGACAGTATTGACATAATTCCATTCTGCTCTTCATCTTGTTACAAAGGATTTGCGGATGATGATCAAGGCTTCTACACTGTCTACCGGTGAGAGAGTGTGTACCAATATGAACAAATCTATTTGTTTCTAATATAAACTCGAATGTTTTTTTTTAAGAAATTTGTTTGAAAAGATTTCTATCGAAGAAGTTGAGGCTGGAGTTAAACAATTGGATGAGGAGATACCACCATTTGGAGATTCGCTTTCATCATATGATGAGGTATGGAATAGGGTTAGGATATACAAAATTGACCTTGTAAATAATGCGATGTTGTCTTTAGGGTAACCTTTATAGTTTGATTGGTTTTTGAATAATGGAATTTAAATTACGCATTGTGTGGTTAATTTTAGGATGTTGGACCATTCTATGCATTTTGGGAATCATTTTGTACACGGAAAAACTTCGCATGGTTTGATGAATTTGACACAAGGCACGCTGGATGCAGGAGAGTAAGAATCTAAAAGTGTCATTATCAATTTAATAATTGTACAATATTTAAAAAAATCGTTTTGTATAAATTCAAGGTTTCTCGACGTATGGACAAAGAGAATAAAAAATTGCGAACTGAAGCTAGAAAAGATTGGAACCAAAGAGTACGAGCTTTGGTTGATTTTGTCAAACGAAAAGATAAACGCGTCCAAGCCTGGAAAATTGAGCAAGAAAAAAAGTTCAAAGAAAGGGAAGCATTACTCGCAAAAAAATTTGCAGAGGACAAGGCAAAGCGGTTAGGAGAGCGGAAGAAATTGTTCGAAACAGCTAAGGAAAAGAATAATCAGCTCAATAATGTTTACAAAGATCAACTCAAGGTAACTTGTGGACGAGAAGCGCCACTTATTTCTATCACTATGAGTAATGACCATGAAGTTATCAAGAGTTAACGATTAATTTTATCTGACTGAAGGAGATGGAAGCATGGATGGCAGATGAATTTGGTGATAAGAATGAGACAGAGTCGAGCGAAGAAGAGGAGTGTCTCTACTGTGAAGTTTGTAATAAATCATTTCGCACTGAAAAATCGTAAGTATAAAAATAAGTAAAAATAAGATTTTTTTTTTCAAATTTTTGTAACTTTTGAGGCATGAATGAGACGGAGGAATTATTTGACCTCCGGCATCCGGTTAGAAGAACCAAATTCAATTTTTCGCGCTTTCTCCTTTCCTAAGTTTGTCATAGTTTTAACAAATTGCCAAAATGAAAATATAATTTTAATTCTTATTAAACTTGTCAACTATTGTGGTAATTAACATAATGAAGTAAACAGTTCTACTTTAAGTTTAGAATAACCAAAAATTTCACATTTAGCCAAAAAATTACCAGCTTGTATGTATTTACTTTGCTCCTAATTGTAAGGAATCTTAAAATAATTATTTATTTAATTTTTTCATTAGGTTTATGAACCATGAAAAATCCAAAAAACATTTACAGAAGCTCCAAGCATTAAAGGAAATGATGGAAGCAGAGGATGAGGAATTCGAAGAGAGTGATGAAGAAACTAATACTGAGGAAGGATTTCCTGATTCAGAAAACGATCACCAAACTGAAGATAAAAAAATAGAGTTTTCTGAAACTGAGAATCTTTGCAAAGCATGAAAAGTATTTATAACTTACAGAATTTAGGGGAATATACTTTCGTCCGATAGAAATTCATGCGCATTAACGTTTGTTTGGTTATATGAATTTAAAATTATAATTATTTGGATAATTTATTATCACTACCATTCATTCTCTCCCAGTATATTTTGAAAATATTATTTTCATTCAAATATTTAACAATGCTAGTTAAAGAGTGGGTACTTAAAAACCGAAATTTTAATTTAATTTTTTTTTACTTAAAATTGGATCTTGTAACTTGAATTGCTACACAGTGTTACATTTAGTTTTCCTTTAAGTTTTTCAGTTTTTCTTATTGAGTAACAAAAAAAAATTTTTTTTTTGCTTAAGTGAAGTTGAAGATTAATCTTTGAAATACACTGGGGGGAAATATTAACATGAATCATCAAGTTGAACATCTTGTCAGTCAATGAGAACGACCACAATTAGGAATAAATGGTCAACTTTAATACTAAGGAATATATTTTATTTTTTTTTGACCTGAGTCCAAGTGTTATCATAATAAGGTAGTGTTTCCTCATTATGATTATTCATTGCAAGAATTTACATCTTCCCCTAAACAAATCCCAACTTAAACCTTACAACAATGGATAGAGAGTGTATAACAATGAAATGGTTAGAGATATTATTATTGCTCATAGTTTTATTTTTTCATTCCTTAGTATAGAATGAGGATTTTTGAATCTGGTCATGTCAGTATTATAAAGTCAGGCTTTTGTTATTTTATTTTTNAAAGTCAGGCTTTTGTTATTTTTTTTTTTGGTTAGGTAGTTGAGAAGTTAGTATTTTTTGGTGGACAAGAAAAGTTGATGAGTCAGTTAGGAAAGAGTGATTGACGAATGACGAATCAATTGGTTTCCTAGTTTTTAGTTACTAAACATCCTTTTACTTCGTTTAGCTCAATTCTGTCAACTCCAACACATTTGTCCATAAAATCAAGTTCATAACTAACGCTCTTGAGTCAGTCAGTTCTTGTTGGTCATCGTCTTCTATCAAATTATTTTACATCATCAAACCAAACCATCAGAAAAAGTTACTCAACAACAATAGGTAAAGATTTAAATAAGGTAATCTAGAATAAAATTACAAGGATTACATTCTTATTGTTGTCTTCATTGTTGTTACTCTTTAATAATTCAAGTAGATACCTAACAAAAAAAAAAAAATTTTTTTTTCTTTTCTTTTCTTCAACTTGGCATGAAAAGAAGAGAAAAAAAAAACGAGAAAACACTTTTGGTTGTAATATGTATGTTGCATTTTGTAATTTGATAATTTGATAATTTCTATAATAATTTTTGTTTTTTAATATTAAATTACAGGTGAAATCATGTCTAGCTATTACAAAATTCTACTACATTTGGTCTGTCTTTTTCTCATTGTTGTGTCACCAATTTTTGGACATACAATGGGACTTGGTAGTTGTCCCAAAGTGGATCCTGTGAAGGACTTTACTATGGACAAGGTAAACAGTTAACAAAAAAAAAAAAAAAAAAAAAATTTTTTTACCTTACTTTCACTTATTTGTTCTAAAACAATTATTTATAAAGTTATAATTTGTGAAGCACAATCTGTAATTAAGGTCTACAAATCATATTTTACAAAATTATAAAAAAGACTTAAAATAAGAGAAAATAATAGTAGAAATTGAGGGATGGCGAGGCTACGTTACATAATTTGATTTTGATAAACAGACTTCGGAAATTTGAATATAAATCGATTAAAATTTGTCAAAATATTTAAAATCATAACTACTACTATAAACATAAGAAAAAAAGGTAGGAATAATGTGTAAGAAGTAAAAGATAATATTTTTTCTTTTAACAATCCAGATAACATTGGTATCCAAGCATCAGGCTAAAATAGTTATTTAATTTTCCTTTAATTTATCTTTTCATGGTGTTTACCAAATCCTAGGTAGGTGAAGGAATAAAAATAATAATAAATTGTATAATATTTAATTTTTACAATTTCCTCTGCAGCTGATATTCTAGACGCCTGGGGAAGCCCGAAAATAATTTGTCAGGAAACTTTATTTATGTTTAACTATTTTTAAATAAACAAATCTGAAAGGTACATATATAATAATTCTTCCACTTCTATAAAAATTAATAAAAATCCCTTTCCAAGTTAAATTAAATTCTAACATAACATATTAATAGTATTAGATTCAAAAATAATTAATTTTCAATTTTAGATTTTTAAATATAAAATTTTAAAATTATTTAGGAGAAAAATATTCTTATATTTCCTATGTCTGATGATAATGAATTACTCATGGCTGGAAGTAAAAGCAAAAGGTATGGTATTAAATCCCCATTTCTGTCTACCTGTCATGTTGTAAAATTATTTTGACAATATCCCTAATTCCTATTATTTTCAAAAAAAAAAAAAAAAAAAAAAAAAACCTTATATTTTCAAATCCCAACCTTGAACTTAAGTAATTGATAATTGAGTTTGAGTCTAGAAACCTTTCATTTCAAAGAATTTAGTCCAAAAGGACTCCAACTCGTGTTACTGCTGTATAAGTNTGAGTTTGAGTCTAGAAACCTTTCATTTCAAAGAATTTAGTCCAAAAGGACTCCAACTCGTGTTACTGCTGTATAGTTATAATATAACATCCACTACTACCTGGAATTATACGCTTGAATGCTACCACTCTTGTTTTTTTTTCTTCTGTTCTTTTGTACTATTTATAATTTGAATTGTTTAGGAGGATATTTACTATAGGTTCTTGCATGATTTGACCATTGTTCAAGGCCTTTCATTATTAACTTCCTTTCTGAGAGGTTTAAATAAAAAATCTTAATTACTGAGCATTTATTTATTTATTTTAGTTTATGGGTGATTGGTACGTGATCCAAAAGTTTGCAACATCCAGTAGTTGTATGAAATATAATTTTACAAGAGGAGATGATGGTAAAATGCGTCTTGTTCAGACTCGTCAACATTTTATATTGGATACATTTGGAGTTGATCATATTTACACTTACACCGGTCTTCTCAGTGTACCTGATTCAGATGCAGCAGGTCGAATGAGGGTCAAGTTTCCTCTCAGTAAGAAACTATTTATATCACCTTACTTACCTACTAATTATGAAAATATTTATAGAAAATTTAAAAAATTTAAAAAAAAATGCAATTTTTTTTTAATACATTTCTTCTCCTATTTCTATTAATAACTGTTGAATTTATTGTTAGGAAATGAAAAATAAGTAGTCTTTAGATGACTAATATAAGTTAAATGGTAGAGGAATTTGTATTTTATAGTAAGATTACATAAGAATATAAGATCCTAAGTGATATGAGAAGAGAAGAATGATAATTTCTTATCATCTCAACTCAACTAAAGTATAATAAGAGTAGACTAGATGGATTCATATAAGGAAGTATTCAAGAGGTCATTCACCCCTTTCACATGTAAATTCAATTTACCTTCATTTCTTCTTTTCAGATGTTGCCGGTGAGTCGGAATTTGTTGTTTTCATGACGGATTATACCACCTATGCTGGGATATTTACATGTCAGAAAATTTTATTTGGACATTCCAAATCCGCAACAATTCTATCTAGAAAGTCAACTTTGGACAAACCCATTGTAAACCAGGTTAGTAGTTGTTGACTCAAAACAACAAATTTTGAAAAAAAAAAAAAAAAAAAAATTTTTTTAACCTTCATCTTTGTATCTTGTTGTCCAGATTCGTCAAAAATTGGAAGAAGAAGGAGTTGACCCTGACGATTTTAGTATTGTTGATCAAAGCAAGTGCATTCCTACTAATGATGCTAATTTAAATGTAAAAATTGATGATAAGACATTCTCTGCTGGAAATGTTGCGGATGTTGTAAAGAAGGTAAGACTTAATAATAATAATAATAATATAAAATATAAATATAATTGAGGTTTGTTGATATTTGTTTTGTATATTTAGGTCGGAGGAGCCATTGGTGTGGGTGTTGAGAAGGCTGGTGACATCCTTGGTGACGGAATAACTAAAGCCAGTGATTTAGGATCCGGTATTATCAAAAGTTTTGGTGAAGAGACTACAACTCAGAAAGGAACCAAAAAGAATTTAGATGACCTTCTCAACGGTGCCAAAGTTCAAGAGAATGATGCAGAATGGATCCCTTAAAAACGCATCCCTTCAATCTACAAATTTACACTTCTGTAAATAGGAGTGAGTGAGTCCGTTGAATCTCACTCAAATACTACCATTAGTTACCCTTATCCACCTACTCTATTTTAAATCCTTTTTCACATTTTATCAATTATTACTGCTAAATCTTAACAGGAAACGTTATTTACTACTTTACTACTACTATAGAGAGTTTTCACAACTGAACCAAATGTTAAATCTATAATAAAATACTTATTAGATTTCACATTTGTATATTTAAAAACTCTTGAAATTAAATTATGCCATACGTTATACCCTTATTTAGAATTAGAATTTTGATCAACATGGAATAACCTTCAATTTATTATTTTCTCAACGAGTAAATGGACAGTGGTACAGAGATGTGTGTGCATGGACAGTTTACATTTAATGTCTTTGAGTGAGTAGGTATACTATTCTTAAAAAAAAATCCAATAATATTAGTGCTACAGCTAAGTACTAATTAAGTGAGACTTAATGGAAAAGTAATTTCTGAGAGGGATTATTTTTTTTATTTTTTTTTTTTAATTTGATCACAGTCGATGACGCAAAGAGACCCCTTCTTATGCACAGTCCTTACCAATCTATATTTATTCTTTCCTTCAATTTGGTAATCACAACTCGGAAAAGTACATGTGCTGCGGTTAGGAAGTGATTTTAGATAAGTAACAAACATGTCATGTCAGCTCCCCCCCACCCCCCATTTTCATTTTAATAGCGCGTATAAACTCTTGTTGTTTTTTCAAATTTTCAGAAAGTGAATTACTGTTGATTACTGTACTTTTCATCAGTAGGATTCAATATCCAATTCTCACCAACTGACAATGCAGAATCAATTGTTAAAGTCTGAAATTTTGATTCTTATACAAAAACGAAGCAAGTTAAAATTATTATATGAAACGTTTTAAGTTTCTCCAAACTTCAAATCTAACGTAATTTTTATCAAAATAACTACATAATAAAAATCTGTCTTTACAAAAAAAAATTAGTTATGGAAAGAAATGTATGGTTATCAGATAAATGTGCCAGGGTTCAATTGCTCTAAATTTTGCCATTACCAATAAAAGCTCAGATCATTTAGACTTTGTGAAAAAAAAAATTCAATAAATAATATAAATTAAATGATAACTTACCTGCCTTCTTTAGTAGTGATGTTATTATATATATATAGGAAAATTGACTCAAATTAGTAAGTTACTTTGTTAAGAAAAAAGAAGAAATTTCTGTAATTATTAACTTTAGCTTAAGTTATAAGACAAAGAAACTCAGGATCACAAATAATTTCACGACTGACGATCGACTGGAGAAAACCACTGCTAACTGCACCCAGCTGTCTGTGGTTTAAATAGTGACAAGACAATTGTATCCTTTTTTTTTGGGTTGAAAAATATACTCTCTTTACAGAATCACACTCTGTCTTTTATCCGATGATCCATTACTCTCAAAATTTTTTATCACTGTGGATTTTGACCCAGGATCCTTCGTTAGTAAAACTCCTTGAACGGAGAAAATGCTCATGGCTACAAGAAATAAGATATTGATATTATATAAGTATTATTTGATATTTTTAACAAAAAAAATTATAATTATTTTCTGACTTACTGTCCGGAAGACGTACAACAGCCGTTGCTATCTTCCTGAGATACGGATGCTGCATTGCTTCAGCTGCCGATATTCTATTTTTACAGTCATACTATCAAAAAAAATTAAAATTTATTATGAAAAAAATTAAATTTTGACATAATGCGGATATTTCTTACCTTAAGAAATTTAGCCAATAGATCCACTCCTTCAATGTCAAGTCTTGGAGCTCGTGTGACGAGTGGTTCGGAATGCCATTGATCAAATTTATAGGCGAGAAAGTCTTCGTTGGATGAGATACCACACCATGTGTCTTCTGTTGGTGTTCCAAGCGTACGGAAAATAAGTTTCAGTTGGTCTTCCACTACAAATCCTGGAAACAGTGGTCTTCCACTCGCCATTTCACAGAAAATACAACCAACTCCCCTAAAATTGAAGTTTAAAAAAATTTGCAACACTGAATAAAAAAAAACATTTTTTCCTTACCACATGTCAATTGGAGTAGAATACACTGTGGATCCCAGGAGAACATCAGGAGGGCGATACCATAAAGTCACGACTTCATTAGAATAAGTCTTTGTAGGAACGGATTTGGCACGGGCAAGACCAAAGTCAGCCAACTACCGAACATAATATTAACATTGATGAATTAGTCTAACAAAATTTGAGTATGAATTCCAAAGAACTATACCTTTAGCTCTCCTCGATCATTAATGAGCAAATTCTGAGGTTTTAAATCTCGGTGAAGAATTCTTCTTCTATGGCAATAGGCAAGTCCACGAAGTAATTGGAAAAGAAATAACTATAAAGAAAAAATAGTTCATAGTTTGGATTTAATTTAAAATATGAGTTCAAAAATTTAATATCATTACCTTGACGTTGTTGATACTGAGTACTCCGAAACAGTTGTCCATGTACTGCTTGAGATCTCGATCCAAGTATTCAAAAACAAGCGTCAAGGATGTCTCTGTGTGAACGATGTCATGCAGGGTTACTGAAATTACAATTTACTTGGGTCAGATTTAGTTTCCCGAGAAAATCGACTCCTTCACTAACAGAATCTCATGTAAACAATATCAATCCATCCAGAGAGTGTAATATGATCATCAATTTTTTAAATTCTTTAACTAAATGTAAGATGCTTATTTAAAAAAAAATCAATTGTATCAAATTTCAATTAATTCAAAACATCCGCATACTGAAGGAAGGTAAAAAATATTACAACCTATTCAAGAGTTACAGGAATTAAACAGTCAAGGAGAATATTGGATTAATTTTTTCTTCTTAATTCCTTAATTTGAGTAAACTGTAAGACTAATTCTTTAGGCACATGTTTACATGTAGACTTCATGGATTTGAGAGTCTAATTATGGTTTGGACATATTCAACATGGTTCCTTTTCAGAATCTAATTCTTCATTTCTCTCTCATATCGAAAATACCCACCTTTCACTACATCAAACTATCCGCAGTATAATTATGGAACCATGATTTATTTTAAAATTGAAATCCTTTCTGATTTTAGTGTTGAAAGTCAAAATTACTTTTGCATTTTTTCTCATCTACGACTGCAGGTAATTTGATCTAATAGTTAAAGGTGAGGGAGAAATGAAGATTAAATTCTGAAAAACAAAACAAAAAACAACAACACATCTGTCCAAACATTACAAGTTGCTCACTGAAGAAGACTAAATACCAAATAATAACATTATGCACAACAAAATCGGAAGAAAGAACCTCTCATATCCATTTCATATGAATCATCAAGTTTTTAACTCTATTTTACAACATTTGATTTTTATAATTTCTTCTTATATAAATGTTTTTTTTTTACCTATATTGGCATGTCTGAGCTCCTTGAGTAGAGAAACTTCTCTAATAGCAGTACATGGTGCTCCTTCTTGATGTTCTAGACGAATTTCTTTTAGCGCCACAAGACTGTCAGTCAGACGAGATCGTCCTTTGAACACAGTTGCATAAGTACCCTGTTTAAAAAAAAAAAAGAATCAGAATTATATTCCATTATGAGAGTCCCTACTATAACTAATTTGAAAGATTTAGCAAAGGTCGCGTGCAAATCAAATATTCAACTTATGAAAAAAATATTTATAAATATACACAAACTTACCTCTCCTAATTTATCTAATTTAATATACGTTTCACTCCGACCAAATCCAATTTCTGATAAACTTTGTCTTCTCGACGTTCGTGTTAGAGGTACAACTTCACTTCCAGAAGCTTTGGCTTGCTTCGCTAGGAAGGATTCAGGGATATGGAGATCCACAGGCAATGACAACCGCTTGCTGATATCCTGTGATAAGTCCACCTGTAGATAGATACAAAAATTGAACTAAGATGAGACATTTNGAAGGATTCAGGGATATGGAGATCCACAGGCAATGACAACCGCTTGCTGATATCCTGTGATAAGTCCACCTGTAGGTAGATACAAAAATTGAACTAAGATGAGACATTTAAAAAAAAATACTAAGAAAGAAAAACAAGACCACTTCAACGAAATCATAAACACTTAATTCATAGTAACAATTTTTTTAAATGATTTAGAAAATTATTACTAATTATAGAATTGATAACCTCGGAATGACGTCTCTGGTTCTTGTTCCGTAGCTTTACTCCATAAGATACATCTAGTGAAGGACGAATTCTTGAGGGTGATGTGAAGTCATCGGAAGTTGCTGAAGCCTCTTCAGATTCACCATCAGATCCAATCCTCGGATGCTCAGCAACGGGAGCTAAGAGAACACAGAAGAAGAAGAAAATCATTCATTAATTTCTGTCAAATGAGACTTTTTGTCACCCGAGATTTTCGAGTCTTTCTCCCAAATTTACCAGCAGCACCAATGCGGTTTTTTCTAATGAGCCCTGCCTGGCGACTCATCGGCCTCAAAGCCTCAGTAAGTAGAAAAGTACTCAAAAACCACTTCCGTTCGTAACAGTGTAGATGAACCAATGTATGAATGAGCAGGAATATATTGAAGAAAATACTGGTGAAAGTACCTCTCAACCCATTAACAATTCTTCACCTTTTTCCCCACTACTCACAATCTTAAGACATAAAACTTTCTTTCCCTCCTTCTTCTCCAAACCCTCTGAGACCAAAATTCTGGAAATTTATTTCCATGAATACCACTTCCTGACCCATATAACCCACCTAAACGAGGAAGTTTCGTGCAAAGGACCTCCTGCTTTTCAAGACTCAACCTTTACCTCAACCCTAATCTCCATCAACAAATTTTTACCCATACAAAGAGGAAAGAAAGAAAAAAAAAAGAAGGATTTCATATCAACTTTTCCAATCCAGTTCACTTTTTTACTAAAAATTTAACTTCAACTCAATTTCACTAGTCAAATCTTTATAAATTTTTATTATTTATTACAAGACAGGAGAATATGGCATCATCCATTCAATCTCAATTTTCTAACTAATGGAGAAATGATGTTAATTTACTGAAAATTTAAACTGATTTCATGTAATATATAGTCGTCTCCTCTTGAGGAATAGGAATATTATTTTTTCTCCCAATAGAATAAGAAATCTAAACAAATAGTATATATAAATTGATGAGAAAGGAAACTAGGAGGAATATTATTGATTAATATTTAGCCTAGTCACCTGTCACACCAAATGAAAGAAAAATAGACAGGTGAGGTCAAGCGAGAGAAAGTTTTTGGCTTGTAATTCCTTCTGTAAAGAGAATGATAGACAGTGAGAGTGAAACAAAAAGGAAATGAAATAACAAACACTTCCACCAAAGACCAAAAAAAAAGATGTGAAAGAAACAATATAGACAGAAAAACCACAGAATCACAAGCTACCAACTCTAACTAAACAAATTAAAAAAAAAAAAAAAAAAAAAAAAAAAAACCGATTGATTAACCTCCCTGTCAAAATTAACTTTCTCTAGTACGTCCATGCGTTTCACCAGTCCAATGTGAATAGACTAAATGAATGGAAAACCCAATCTCAAAAACTTTCTCTACTTCTCTCACCTGTGAACTTTCTCAGCCATTTTTTTTTTGCGACTAATGGGAAACTATAACTCGTCATCAGTTTCAGTACTCTAGCACGTGAAAAATATATTAAATTTTATGACTTGATGTCCAAAAAAAGCTCACCCTTCCTGTATCCATTCCGTTCACTAGTGTTTTACATTTAAATAGAAAATGTATAATTTCCAACAATGTCTTTTTTCACAACATAACAACCTAACAATAGGGCAAATCAATCTGCCGCTTTTGAGATTTTGAAATTTTGAACTTTTGAAGTTTGCAAAGGGTTTATCAAACTTAAAATGAAACGAGCTCTGTGATTGGCTGTTGAGCTTCAAAAGAGATTTTGAAGTTTCACATGAGAAAAGGCTTTAGCAAGTCTATTTGAAATTCTTGATTTTTATTTTTAACTTTAATTTTTAACATTTTTAAATATTTTGTCATCACAGTGAGGAACGACATTCTCCCACCAGGCTTTAGATTTAATCACCTACCTATTTAATAATAAGCTATTATGCTTATGCATGTAATTAAATTGTGTTAGCGATGACATATCTTCTTACCTTTGACCGGAGGGATAAATACCTACACATCAAGACTATTTCTATTCTTCAAGGGTATTTTCCAGTATTTTTTCATTCTCATCATCTTCATTGAGTGCAAGGAATAATTGAAGTGCTTCCCCGCAGACGAAGTTGATTAATTTTAATCGTTTTTGCTTAGACATTTCAAAAATAAAAATAAAAATGAAATGTGAAAGTTTTTTTTTGCAAATTGAAATCAATCAATTTGAACTTTGCAAAGTTCAAAACTGAACTGCGCATGCTCCAAAATTTCAAAAGTTCAAAATTTCAAAAGCCACCTTGATTTGCCCTAATATCTTAAACTGTAGTGGGATATCAGAGTGAATTTAAATACATCATAAAATTAATGACCATTTTCATTATGTTACATTTTACATAACTTATTAACTACGTAAAAAAAATTGGCTCAATTTTACANGAACTGCGCATGCTCCAAAATTTCAAAAGTTCAAAATTTCAAAAGCCACCTTGATTTGCCCTAATATCTTAAACTGTAGTGGGATATCAGAGTGAATTTAAATAACATCATAAAATTAATGACCATTTTCATTATGTTACATTTTACATAACTTATTAACTACGTAAAAAAAATTGGCTCAATTTTACATTACTAAAAAGTCTCGTGTAATGAGAGGATAATAAAACCTATTTCTGTATAATATTATTTCTACAAATAGCTTGAGCAATATTAATCTTTTGTTGTTGAAATGAAAGGTTTTGAAAAAAAAAAAAAAAAATAGTATTTTAAATTACCAAGTGTAGGGAAAGTAGTACTTCTGCAAAATCCGGACATATTTCCAGATGACATGGTACTACTCCTTGGTAGTGCATTTCTTCCACCTTTTCTTGCACGACGATGATGACCCAACTTTAGTGACAATGAAGAGAGCCACGAATTCAAAGAGTCTAATCGAGACACCATTTCTCAAACTCAAAATAATATAATAATTATAAGTTACAACTTTCTCTTTACTGTCTCTTTACTAAACCACCAAAGGCTAAGAGAAATAAAAAAAAATAGATACGAAGAACCTCAAAAGTCAACAAGAAGAGAGTGACTAATGTAAAGAATCAGTCCAAATGGCCGGAAGTTAGCTTACAGACCTAATCGTCTCAACAAATAAATTTTATGGACAAACAATACTTTGTCAAACTTATTGAAACATTTCAAATATTAGTTTATAAAAAGATCGTCTTCACTTCTTCTTCCATCGGTAGAGTAAAAGTTGAATAAATTTATACGGAAGGAATAATTTAATAATAACTCAATCAAGGACGTTTTCTTCGAATATATTCGGAAAAACGGAAATTCAAGTTCCAGACTGTGTGTTTTTTTTTTTATATAATGTTACAGTAGAAATGCGGCGGAAAATTCGTACTATAACACTTTCACTTCCCTCAAAGTATTATTTATCACTATACTATAACTTAATAGTAGATAGAGAAGTTATAGAAAAGTGTAGAAACTTTTTGTGTTTTTTTTTCTTCTTCTAAATATCAAAGGAACAAGTTTGTTGTAGTGTTGAGATGATTTTTGTGTCGATTGGAAAGGATAGCTTAAGTGAGTAAGTGTATCTCTTCTACCTGGAGAAGATGATAATCAATGAGACTATGGATGGATCTGAAGAGTCTATATATAATATAGACTCTTGTAAAACAAAAACCTACCTCGTAGTACCACTTTCTGTCCACACGGCACACTATTATCTCTACAATCTATCCAAACTCTTTTATATATATTTTTTAGAGAAAGTACCAGGACTCTCTTTCTCCTTCTTCCAGCTTTTCTATCTCACAAACAACCACCACTACCGACGTCGATCGTCGGTGTCGTCAGAAGAGACAAAAAACTTAAAAAAAAAAACTCCTAGAAACGGAAACGCAGTCGCCGAGATATTCAATTCATCTAATAACTTCACAAAACTAAAAGAAAAACCCTTCTTTTGTTACAAAATAAGAAAAGGTAAAGAAGGTATCATTAGCCCAATTGGATTCAAAAGAATAGAAAAAGTAATGTCTGATTCCAAAAAAAAAAAAAAAAAAAAATTCCCAAATCTTATTAGATGCATGCCTTAATCCATAGATTCGTTTCATCTTGTTTTTAATTAAAGATATGCCTTATGTTCGAACGAATTAAATCTTAAATTAACTGAATTTAACTCACATCAAACTCTTTTTAGTTACTACTAATATTAGTACTTTTAGTTACTAATTAATATTAAATACTTTTAGTTATATTAATAAACAAACGTCTTACCTGTACGACAACCGACGTCGAGAATTCTTGAATGGGACAGAGAAAATCTTCTTCCATTGAAACTAAAACCAGACTTATTAACGTGAGATCGGATACCTGTGACAAAAAAAAACAACGAAAAAAGAAACAATCATTTTTGTCATCTCATCAATGGTACATTCGCATGCTCAATTTTAAATAATCCATCTAGACTTATAACAAAAGAATTTAATAAAATAACATTTCCTTCAAAATATTATTTTATACAGTAATTATTGAGAGAAAAATAAAAGTGTCATTAAGAATGAAATAACTATGGACATACTTTACTCATATTTTTACTTTCTATTCATTGAGAAATTTTGGGCGTAGGCGAAATAAAGTCAATGAATAAAGCTTACAAGAAGATGAATAATGGAGGAAACAAATAATTTCAAAGAGAAAAAGTTAAATAGATTAAAAATAGAATTAGAGGACCCATGATCATGAAAGTTACTTATTTTATTTCAGAAAGAAAAAAAAAGAGAAAATAAACAATGGGATGGTTGATGTGAATGGATATGTTTCTATTATTCCAAACTTTCGAATCTCAAAACCCCTGGAAAATGTTACTACCTACGCTAAATTGAGAAAAATGTAAATTATACAATTACTATGCATATATTTTTCTCTACAGACGTGGTTGAGCAAGTTGAGCTACTATTAATTATAAGAAATATAAGGCAAAGCTTCTCTGTAAAAAAAAAATTTTTTTTTTTCAATGCCTTATCCCTACCAACCACCTGAGTTGTGAAAACTTTCTTCATCCGTCTGCTCACTTGGCAGAATCTTATAAACTGTGACTAACCACTTAAAATCTTCTTTTTTTTTAGACAATGCTTATATGTTAGAAACTAATGGTAATGACAAATACATCTCATGTTGTCAAACTAAACTTTTCATAGCAACAAATACTAGTCTAAAACTCTAACATGAAGCATATGTAAAGAATCTGCGAAGATTCTGACTCATTAGACTGCTACACATTGTCTGGTTTTTCCACAATTCCCTGTCAACTTGTATAGTCAAAGACGTAATTTAATAAGAGATTATTGTCACTCTTACTTAACCACCAACACCGTTCTTACCACTTGGATGAAAATTCATAAATATCCTAATCTCCTTGTCCTACGTAGGAGTGTAAAAATTCTTTTTATAGGTTGAAATAAGACAAGTAGACAGAAACTCATTTTCTGGTCTGTCCATGACACTCTTCGAAGAATCCCTTCCTTTCATTAAATATGAATAGAACCAGATTAATTATACATTATTCACCCTCCACTGATTCATCCCTCAACCATATAATCCATCTTATAAAAATTTCTCCAGTCTACGCACGTACATCAAATTATAATTCCCTAACAGACACAAAAAGAATGAGTGTAACCAGAGGTCAATCCAATCGGCTCAAACAGCCGGAAAGTAATTCGTTTCACCCCTTTCGCCAGGACGAAAAGTGGCGAAACTAAATTTTTTTTGCATTGAGGAACACTGCTACTATCACTATCTTTGTTCCGTCATCTACAGGATCATGAAGATTTAAAAAAATAGAATTTAACTGTTAACCTAAACTATTTTCTACTTTACTCTTCGATTTCTCTTCAATTTGATACAGAATATTTAAGATTTGTTCATCTTAAATATTTATCATGCCAAGAGAATTCCGAAAACACTACATGAAATTAATATCTAATTAAAATGACAACAGTATACTTTGAAAATTGAATAGTTGTATGTTTAGCTGCATGATCGATTGACATAATTTCTTTAGCTTCATACGAATTGAATGTAAACAATTCATTTGATGTGAAATAAGAAGGACCCTTGTAAGTTGTATGCCTCAAGTGTAAAAATAAAACTGATGGTGGCACATTAAATCATGGGAAATGTGTTTTGCTCCATCCAAAGCGATGTGCAGAAGTATTTCGCTCCTTTCTGCCCTCAAAAAAAAGGAAAAAATAAAGGCGAAATAGTATTTCTGACAGCAGAAACCCCATTTCTGAATGTAAGTGAAGACTGCCATTCAAAAAATATAGTATAATATGTATTATTTATAACAATCTTGCACTGAAACTAACCAACTTGAGATTATCACTCTAACTATAAATTATAGATATTTTGAGTCTTACCTATAACTTCATTTTCCGGTGTGTCTCCGGAGTCACTAATAGCTAAAAAGCGACGACTAGATGTATCATCAAGTGTCAATTGTTCAGCAAGATCTGATAAGGATTCATCAACACTTAACCGGAAAGTAGATGAAAGACGACGTTTTATCTTCCGAAGACTCATTCCGTTTCTTCAAGCTCGATATGTTCCAAAAATTTAAATTTTCCACGACACAATGTTTCAAAAGATTTTCACTTCAATATTTACCAAGGCACTTAATCGCTAGAATTAGAAATCAAAATATTAAATCCTAACCAAACTAAATAAATTGTCAATACTATTAGTAGTAGTAGTTAGCTAAGTTTAGGTACAAGAACAACATTGTAATATTTTATGGAAATGACTAAAAAAATTGTAATTACGATGGTAAACTTACATTGTGCGTTTTCGACGGAAGAACTTCGATGTTTTGGCTAGTTTTCAGTAATCAGCTGGTTCGTTTCATACACTGACTGTGTACGGCTGTACACAGTTTAGAGACAGAGTAAGCTAATCCTGATTTATCTAAAAATAATTACATTCTTCCGGGTAAAGAGTTGAATTAGTCCATATCACTGACTCCTTCAAAACTTAATCTAAAAATGGAACAATCTGAACTGATTAATTTAATAATTATAAATAAAAAATATAAATAAATTATAAATCTAAAATCAAAAACAAAATAATCTGAGCTATCGAAGGCATTCGGTAGCGCAAGATTTGAAACAAAAAATAATCAACCTTCCCCGTTCACTTTTTTTTTTTATTTAAAAAGGACACCTTTTTGTAATTACATGTCGTAGTGTTTCTGTGAAGGTTATCCAAACTACTAAATAGAGTTGTGCACCGTCAGCTACTTAAAATCATTCCAAAAACCTAAAATATCTACAAATTTTACATAAATTCTTGCCGGTCAAGTCAAATTTTACAAAAATTTTTGTAAAATATTTAAAAAAAATTTTTTGTACACAATTTTATAAAAAAATTTGTAAAAATTTTTTTAGGTTAAAAATTTTAATTAAAAGTTTTAGGTTTTTAGGTTTTTTTAGGTTAAAAAAATTTTTTTTTTAATTGTATTTCTTACCCAAACTTGTTGGTTCGGATTTAAACAAGTGATACATCAAACGTTTGTATTATTTCATAATTTTTGTATCGGTGAGTAGTCAGTTATAAAATCGTTTGAACTCGTGATCCAAACGCTGCAGACAGTATGAGTTTAAAATGAACGATTTGAGATATAGTTACTCAAATATTTGAGACATCAACGAAATATTTCATCTTCCAACTTGTCTATCCTAATGGTATATTATTGAATTTTAGTAAAAACTTTATGCCAATCGATTCAACGCTTCTCCAAGTAATCATGTGATATACAGACGAAAGGTTAGACAACAGAACAGATTTCGAATCTGTTTTGCAATACAATTGAAAAGATGTCAAAACTGCGCAAAAAAAAAATATATTAATTATTTATAAAATCCAATTGAGTTCAATAATAATTAATGTTTAACGAATTTTTTTGCTTTGACTGGTTGTGGTTAATTAATAAACTTCTTCTTCTTCCGGATTTGAATCAGATATGGATCGACGAATCAACCGCATCGGCACAGATATCTTAATGAATGCAAAATTGCCACATGCGGTAGTCGCATCATAATTCTATTTATTATAAAAATTTACCTTCAACACGATTTAGCAATAATTATTGGCAAATGCTAATTTGGCAGTTGAAGATGTTAACTTTTAGTGAGGAAATCTATTCCAATGAAACCTCACTTATAATATTGTAAAATATTGGATGATGTTTATCTTAGATAAAGTTAACTCTTTTAATTATTGCTCCAAACAAAAATTCTTTTATTTTATTTTTAATCCTTCCATCAGGACTTTTTATCTATTTAATGCTTATAAATATATTTATTTTTTTTCATTTCAGAAAAAAAAAAATATAAACAAAAATAATATGGGAAAATATTTCGACATTATTTGAGAATGATAGAGCCTCAGGAACATAAAGAGTGAGAAATAAGGCAGGGGATATTGCAAAGTGAATAAATTATGAGAGTATAGGACATTGACATTGAATGAGCACAATAACTAATAAGTAATATGTAAAATATGAAACGGGATGGGAGGCAACTAAACTATCCGGGTCATTCATAGAATCCCACATTTAAATATAGAGCCTGTTAGAAATTTGGTGAGTTAATGTAATATTGTGAAAAATTATTTCTTTCTTTGCATTTATTTAAAAACTAGGCTCAATTTGACTGCGTGGAAACGTTAAATAGAATGCTATAATTTGTTTCCTGNTTGCATTTATTTAAAAACTAGGCTCAATTTGACTGCGTGGAAACGTTAAATAGAATGCTATAATTTGTTTCCTGGCGTTTTCTTTCCTACGTCTCATATATTTTTTAGTAGAACACTGGTTTATCATTTGGAGCAGGAAATATGAAGTTTAAAAAGATTTTTTTTTTACCAACATTTTAGTGCAAAAATAGGCGCATGAGCAAAGTGAAGTTCATCCATTAGCCTAGAAAANTTGCATTTATTTAAAAACTAGGCTCAATTTGACTGCGTGGAAACGTTAAATAGAATGCTATAATTTGTTTCCTGACGTTTTCTTTCCTACGTCTCATATATTTTTTAGTAGAACACTGGTTTATCATTTGGAGCAGGAAATATGAAGTTTAAAAAGATTTTTTTTTACCAACATTTTAGTGCAAAAATAGGCGCATGAGCAAAGTGAAGTTCATCCATTAGCCTAGAAAACTGCGTACACCTAGACATATTATTCGGCAGAACAAAATTTAGTTTGAGATCTATCTCACAGGGAATTTGTACAACGTTCCTGCTGCACGTGAATAGTTGAAAGATTCTTCTTTTCATTTCTATCAAATAAAAACTTCGAGCGAAGGTTTGGTGAGATCGAGCCATGAAAGGCTATGAGCAGCTTCATCGTTTGGAGCATCTGTTTTCTTTGTCTGACGTTTCCGCTTCTTCACTCCATTGCAAATCACATTTTGCGCCAAATATTCTTCAAGTCGTGAAAATGCACGACGAGGATGTGCTCGACACCATTTCTCAACATCTATGAATGAATTAAAATTATTTTAGTGTTACTATACCCAAATCTTCAAACGGTTTGAAATTCAAATCCTTACCTTTTAACAAGAAACAGGAATCGTGAATCGTCAAATTATTTTCTTTCCACTTTTTATATATTCTGTACATTATAGCCAAGTAAAATCTGTTTACTACACTAACAGATTCATTCCTCTTGTTACAAAACCTGTCCATCATGCACAATAATTAACTAACGAGTTAAATATTCCAAAAATATTTTACGTACTTGTTGAGCAATCCATCCCTGAAGGCATCTAAAGCCATTCTCGTTACATTGAGGCTTAGAACAGCCAATGGGAATTGATTCATGGGATGCCTGGATAGTTCGTAAATATCAGGAGCAAGGGAATCTTTGGTTTCTTGAGCAGAACTCAGGAACAAAATTTGTAGAGCTCCGAACATTCCAACACCTCGCAAATCACTAGCGGGGTCTTGGCCCTATTACCAATTATAAATTAATTTACAAAAGTTAGCTGATTAATGGATATTGAGTTGAGAATTATTTTACCTGGAATCCTACTTCTTCCCAATGAGTTCCATATCGAGGACAAGACGATTTATTTGTCATAAATACATAAATACTTTGAAGAATACGACGATGGACAGTAAAATCGTTATTCATAGCACCTAACAAAATAAAATAATAATTTCTTAAATAACACCCCATAAAAAATTTCTAATTTTTTCCACACACTAAACTCGAATGAAATTTGAATATTCGAATATTAGTTACAATTAGCTGAAAGGTTTGATTTTTTTTTTAACTTTGTCACAGAATCAAGTTAGCCTAAAATTTACAATGTGATGTGACAAAAAGCAAAATAAACTAAAATAAATACTTACAGCTGGCTACAGCAAATATGAGATCTCTTTCAGGCACTAATGAAACTTTCAACCGTCGATATCCCAAAAGTCGAAGTAACTTTTGCTGGAACAAATTCAGTTGTTGAATTGCATGATAAGGCTTCTGTAACAAAAATTTCGATTATAAACTTACTCTAGATTCTAGATTGATTCATAATGTAGTTGAACCAATTCTTACCATAAACGCAGACATATCACAAGTCTGAAAAAATGTCCATGCTTCCGAAAAGTTAATCGGAGTTGATATGGAATTATTAAAATCAAAACTAATACTTTGTTTCAAGCCCAGAATTTCCGTAGGCACACCATGCCATTCATCAGATTGATTATTCCCATTCCCATTTTTAGAATTCCTAAAAAATCCAATTACTAAACTAAAGTACTTAAAATGTAACTTTGAAAGATTTAATTTACTAGACTTACTTTTCCTCAACTCCATCGCCAAGCAATTTTTTCTCTCTAGCAGTTAAACTTTTATCAGTTGGAGAACTTCTTTGTAATTCGGCATTTACTATTCTACCATTTCCAGACATTTTGTGTACACAAGTTATATTTACAGGTGGTTCATTCGCATTCTTGAAACTATAATTTAAAATAACACTTAGCGTTTCATCATTACTACACTTGACCTAAATTCTATTTTTACTAAAGAATACAAGTACCTTATAATTAAACACGAATTCAACAAGTTAGTGGTAAGTTGATTAGCTATTCTTATTAGTGAATATGCGAAAGATAAAGATACACACAAGGCTAAATTGAGATCCAAATTGACAAGCTGCTAGAATTCTCTAGTACAGCTATTATTGCAGTATTATCATATAATCTATATACTGCCTCTTTTCCCATAAAAAAAAAAATTTAATTTTACAACTTAATTACTTTAACCTGCACCTGCACCTGCTCCCACAGCCAACAGCTAAATAAATTCGGNTGTGTACACAAGTTATATTTACAGGTGGTTCATTCGCATTCTTGAAACTATAATTTAAAATAACACTTAGCGTTCCATCATTACTACACTTGACCTAAATTCTATTTTACTAAAGAATACAAGTACCTTATAATTAAACACGAATTCAACAAGTTAGTGGTAAGTTGATTAGCTATTCTTATTAGTGAATATGCGAAAGATAAAGATACACACAAGGCTAAATTGAGATCCAAATTGACAAGCTGCTAGAATTCTTTCTAGTACAGCTATTATTGCAGTATTATCATATAATCTATATACTGCCTCTTTTCCCATAAAAAAAAAATATTAAACGGAATTTTAATTTTACAACTTAATTACTTTAACCTGCACCTGCACCTGCTCCCACAGCCAACAGCTAAATAAATTCGGNATTTAATTTTACAACTTAATTACTTTAACCTGCACCTGCACCTGCTCCCACAGCCAACAGCTAAATAAATTCGGATAAATTTATTAATAAATACCAATAATTTATAAGAAAATAACTTTTTTATTACCTTCGGTTCTTCCCTAACTTCTTCGGTAGAGAACGGCTAACAAGGTGAGAACGGATGACGGAATCAAGACTGAACTTGGTTCAATAAACAATGCAAGACCAAAACAGCAGCGTAGTGAGCATCCCAAATCCTTACTTGAGAACAAATGTTTTGATTGCTTACCTACAGTACAGTATTGTGTCGTGACGCGCCGTTCACGTTGTTTTTCCTACTCTCACAATTAATAAATCACTCTAATAAGCACCACATCACAAAATTTATTATAAAAAAAAATCTTGTTTTGTTGTGGAATTTACAATTCAATTCCAAGCTCCTTTTAAATAATTTCATATTTTGAGTGGGAAATTTTGAATTGTTCCCCCACATGCTACCCACTTTATCTCTAAGATCAAATAAACTAGAATTAAAACCGTTTAGCATTTATTGATTTATTTTCTAAACTTTTTATNCTTTATCTCTAAGATCAAATAAACTAGAATTAAAACCGTTTAGCATTTATTGATTTATTTTCTAAACTTTTTATATTATATATTATAATAATATTAATCACTATTGAAATAATCGGATTTTTTACAAATATTTATAAAAATGGTTACATTTGGGTATAAATCATAATTTTTTAAGACATGCTCTAAAAAACTGTGGGAGCATCTTTCCACATCCACACTGACCGACCACTATTGCAATTGGGATATCGTTTGAAAGCTCTTGGGAAATTAATTAATTAAATTACTAAACTACTGCACCACTAATGGTGCTCTTCTGACTACATTTGACACCCTATGTGACAATATTCAAATAAATAATTTTGATAATATTTTTTGACCTCTTGAGGTCAAAAATGAGGTCAAAAGGTTGCTAAACCGTTGGTATATTCGTATTTGGTTTGCTAAGAGCTTTCCAACGATACCCTATTTGCCTTGGTCCAATATATCCCTTAATTTGACCTTTGTTGACCCCTAGAGCTCAAACGAAGTGACGATCCTACCCTGAACATCTCATATTGTCTTTAATATAATTATAATCACATTTATTGAAATTTTTATCCAATTCAGTTATTTACTGTAATGTTATTTGAGTACTAATACTAATTAAAGTAAACCTTACTTAAACTGGACTCGGTTAAGACGAACGACTTTTCGCAGTCCCAGTTACATTATTTATTATCACATTTGTTATATCTCTCATTCAGTTAATTATTTTAATTCAATTATACTTGTTGACTCCAAATGAAATTTAAAATTTTTGTAATTTTAAATGAGAACCTATTGGTTACCTTTAACATTTCTAATAATGTCCATGGTAATGACAGTTTTAGACATTTTAGACATTAGAAGGATATTATTTTTTTTTCTTCTAACCTACGTCTATCTATCATAANTACTAATTAAAGTAAACCTTACTTAAACTGGACTCGGTTAAGACGAACGACTTTTCGCAGTCCCAATTACATTATTTATTATCACATTTGTTATATCTCTCATTCAGTTAATTATTTTAATTCAATTATACTTGTTGACTCCAGATGAAATTTAAAATTTTTGTAATTTTAAATGAGAACCTATTGGTTACCTTTAACATTTCTAATAATGTCCATGGTACTGACAGTTTTAGACATTTTAGACATTAGAAGGATATTATTTTTTTTTCTTCTAACCTACGTCTATCTATCATAAGTAGACGAGTTGTGATTGGTTCCTTGTCATCTAAACCCAATGATTTTTGCCCTAAGCTTTGTAATCAGTTATGAAAAATGTTCCTGATTTAATACGCTCCTCATGTCCAACCGTCTAATTGTCCCAACTTGTTCTCTGATCCATTGTAATCAGATACTGAGGTAGTTTAGTCAGGTGAAGTTATAACAAAAAAAATTCATCAACAGACCTATTATCTAATATTTCCTGTATGTTATTTACCACTTTTCGTAGTCAGTTCAAATTAATTTGAAAATTTTTAACAAAAAGTAAAGAGAATAGACCTAATTCCATCCTCCATTAAATTAGAAGATCACTATTATAAAATACTCAAGACATAAAAAATTTATTTAAAAAAAAATTTTTTTTTTTTTTTTAAATTTCGAGTTTGGTTATATAATATTTTTTGTCCGTCTGTTTCTAAAACGAAAAAACTAAAAGNATTTTTTTTTTTTTTTTTTTTAAATTTCGAGTTTGGTTATATAATATTTTTTGTCCGTCTGTTTCTAAAACGAAAAAACTAAAAGTTATAATAACCTAAGTAAATTCTTAAAAGTATATAAAAAAAGTTTAGTCTTATGTATACGGCCTTATTTTGAATGAAGGGTTTCATTAAATTGTCTAACCCTTTTTCTTTAAGACAGGTTTTATTATTTTCTGTAACCTGGCGCTCTTACATCATTCTGCTTGAACTAATGTGTATAGAATGTATCAATTGACCGTCTTCCTCCTGTCGCTCAATCTAATTCAACCTGTCGGTAGAGCATGTTGAGGTACATCTGACCCATGCCACGTCTCTTCCTCTCCTATCAATGGACTCTTCGATCAACATTTGAAAGTTTCAAACATCTACATAGAATAGAGATTTGAATTAACTATTTTTTTATTCTTTTAAATTGAGGTTATCCAATTCTACTAATTGGTACCTTAAGATAGTGAATATGTGAGGGAAGGAGCTAATTCCATTATCAGATCAGAAGAGCTTTGTAATTCTTTTATACCTAGTCATTTATTTCATTAACAGTTAGATGAATGATAGTTTGGAGATATGCGATAAAAAATATATATATATTCAAAAGTCGGCTGTCAAACTTGTATTGATTAAATGAGTGGGTTGAATTTTATCTTTACAATATCCTTACAATTCTCATAACTTTCACCGTCTCAATTCTTCTTAAATTCTATCACGGTGAATTATTTTAAGGACGAGGACCTTGTCATTTTTTTTTCACAACAAAAATAATAATTAATTAATTAAATTTTTAAGTAGCATTTCAAGTAGCATTTCCCACCATAAGCTATGAAATTGATGAATTAGTAAATTTAGAATTAGTAAATTTAAGAATTAGGATTTTGTATTTTGTATTTTGTATTTTGTATTTTGTATTTTGGAATTTTGGAATTTTGGAATTTTGCCAAAAAAAAATTTATTTTTTTTTGGCAATATTTTGAAACTACATAACTTATGGTGATCTTAGAGTCGAAAATCATGATTTAAAAATATTTTTGATATGTAAGCATGATCTAAGCATCTCTGTAAAATCAAAATTAAGAATAAAAAAACAACAACGGTTATTGCTTGATTGATAATGAGTTTGATGACATTTTGTCGGCAGAGCTCCAACAATATGCTACACGACTCAAAATCCTAATCACGGTGAGTCTGAAGATATGAATAACCTTTTGTTATCCATTATGAGAGACACGTACACCTTTAAAAAAAATTTTTTTTTATTGCATTTTAGTCCAGGTAGGCAAAAAAAAAATATATGGAAGAGCAATCATGAGAATGCATAAGATTTGTTATTTTTTCTCAACATGAGAGAGCCGAAAAAAAAAAATTTAGGAATTTTCCCCCTATTGTTTTCCTTCGTGGTCCTTTAAGAAAAAAGACCTTAGACTAAACATGATGATCCCTNAATTTAGGAATTTTCCCCCTATTGTTTTCCTTAGTGGTCCTTTAAGAAAAAAGACCTTAGACTAAACATGATGATCCCTTGAGGATAATAAAAAAAAAAAAAANATATGGAAGAGCAATCATGAGAATGCATAAGATTTGTTATTTTTTCTCAACATGAGAGAGCCGAAAAAAAAAAATTTAGGAATTTTCCCCCTATTGTTTTCCTTCGTGGTCCTTTAAGAAAAAAGACCTTAGACTAAACATGATGATCCCTTGAGGATAATAAAAAAAAAAAAATTTGAATTCCTTCTTAAGTACTCATAGCTTAAAATTTTCAATGGATGCCTTGAAAGATGAANAAAAAAAAAAAAATTTGAATTCCTTCTTAAGTACTCATAGCTTAAAATTTTCAATGGATGCCTTGAAAGATGAAAAACAGGTCTACTGAATCTTGTTTATTTTCCTTAAGAGAAAAAAAAAGAAAAAAAAAGGGGTAGATCACATGGGAAAAAAAGGGTTCCTTAAAAAGAAAACCCTTCCACGACACAGTATGTTCCAACAATTGAAGTAACAATGGTCTAAGAAGCCTGAGGCTTACCAGGCTGTATAAATGAATTGAATTATACCATCTTTTAGTTCTTATACAAGACCCATACTCCAACCTGTTCCTCTACATTGAATCCGTCTTTGTACACCTTCCTCTCCTCATCAAGTTGTAAAATTGCAAGGTGTAGTTTTAGTATCTAAAACTTTAGCTTATAACTTCAAACCTAAAGTCAGTCAGTTCATTGTTGCAGACACATTGAATCAGAAGTTTGGAGATCCTTATACATCGTCAAATTCACCAAATAACAACATTAGGTTTTGATTTTTTAGTTGTATACATCTCCTACAGTAGGTCATCAAAAACTGGAATTTCTCATCATCACTCTACACACACCTCTCTCACCTTTAACTAAACTCACTCAACTACTGTCTATTTTCTAATAATCTCTCTCAATTCTTATTATTTCAGTTATTTTTTTTATATATATAGTGAAAGTTGATGTTCAAAATTTGAAAAAAAAATAACATATATTGTTCTTTTTTTCATTCTTACATATCATGGATCATCAGTAAACAAATTTTTGTTTACTGGAAGGAAACTAACTGGGAGATATCCAGGTGAAACAAAAAAAAAGAAATTTTTTATTTATTTATTTATTTTTTACATTACTATTACTTGATAATAATGGTTCTATTGTTTACGACATGTAAGAATCAGTAGAAAAACGCGTTGTAATAAAATTTTCACATGAAAAGCTTTTCAACTTCTAACATAAAGTGGCAAATAAGATTTTATGACCCTCAAAGAGTTAAAGTTAAGTGTACGTCATTACCGGGTCAATCGAAATGGTCAATTACCATTGACACGGTCCATTTTACCTTAAAAATCAAAAGAACTTGGACTGAATTCTCAATTAAGTTCCCAAACCTATTGAGAATAAAGGAATTTTTATAAGAACAATGAAAAAAAAATTTTTTTTTTTGTTTTTCCTAAGGCATTATTACACGTTACAACAATGGGATAGGGTTAAAAAAAATTTTTTTTTTTTTTGGAACCACATTGTTGATTTTTTGGGACCTATCGAAGCATCATTGTTCTTCCGGTATAAGTTTAACAATCACTACAAATGTTTATAATGTCTTCATGTAGATTTTAATGAACAGTTCTTTAACAAGCCAAGTCCTAAAAGTTTGGATTTTATGTATAATTTTTCATCCTCTTGTAAACATTTTTATTTTGAAATTCAACAGTCTTGTTTTACATTTAAACAAGGTGTGTATAATGTACTAACTAATATTACATTGTTGTAAAAAAAAAACATTTTTTTGAGTTCTTTTACTCATTCGTTAGTTTTTCGCCTTGAGTAATCAAACAAAGTACACGGTATACATGATCGTTAGATAGTTACTAATAGAAGTGAAAAAATATTATGTATTTATATATCCATTGTTATCATACAAAATCTACTTTTTTTTTGGATCGGATTCCTTTTGAAATAACAGAGATTCTGTACGTGGTATACTTTGAAAAAAAAAACACATTACGTGTGTCTATTGTTGTGTTTTTTTTTTGTAGAGAATTTGATCATATGGATAGATTACTATAGAAAAATCAGTAAATTCTTCCAGTTCAATGAGTGGAACCAAATAAGTACATTGTATTCCGGTTTCTATGTCTTGGTTATATTTCCGGTTCCTTCGTTATTCTCTGGAGTTCCGAAAAATAAATTTTTTTTTCTGTGTGTTTTTGAAATATTCAGATGAGAGAAAGTTTGAGGAGAAAGCAGAATGTAAAAAAAAAAAAAAAAAAAAAAACGGATATACTACTGTATTCCATTGTTATTCTCTAGTTTCCATCGCAAATTCTCTCCTATAAAGGAAGCAATAGTCGTTCTAGTATTAATAATTTTCTTCTGGTCCATGAAATTTTGATGAAATTGATATAGACTTTTTAAAATATATACTTCTTACACTTTACTATTTTTTTTTTGTTTCTAAATTTTCTATTTACAGACATAATTTAAGAGAATTGGACTATAAGCTCCTCCCATTAAGACCAACTTTGGTCCCGTGAGGTAGATAATCCAAAAAATAAGGACTCGATTAATTGTAAATTGAAATTTTGAAGTTGTGTAACAAGTTCCACTATAATTTTTTTATACAAAATACGAAAACGCACTGTGCTTTTTGGCAGTACAACAAAAAGGGAAAAAAAAAATTTTTTTTGTGTACAACGTGGACAAAATTTATAGACACTTGTGAAAACGCATTCAGAAAAAAATTTTTTAGGAAGATGTACAAATTTTTTAGCAAGATGTAACATGCACAAATTCGAAATAGTCTTAAAATTATAAAATAAATAAATTTATTTTTTATTTTTTATTAATTCAAAAATTGATTAAAGTAAATTAAAATCACTATACATTTTAAATCTGACAGTACAGTAAACCTCGGTTAAGCCGACATCGGTTACCACGAACCAAGTGGTCCGATCCGCTCCCTCAGATAGAGAATTTGAGTAAAAATGGAACGGCTAAGCCGAACTCGGTTACCGAACGCCTTTTCCTGTCCCCAGTCCAAAGAACACATGCTTTTTTATCTCGGTTAACACCAACACCAATTAATTGATCAATTTTTAAAGAATCTTCAACTTTTTTCTTACAAAATTTAATGAATAACTTCTTTTGAATAACTTTTCAAACGTTGAAATACGACAGAAAATGAACCAATGATATATTTTTAGTCATTTTTTGTCTCCACAACAACTTACTATTATAAAGTAATGGTAAATTAAAACTACCTCGTCTAAGACGAACAAATATTCCCCAAGTTGTGTTTTCGGCTTACGCTTAAGCCGAACCTCGGCTACCACGAACCACATATTTCGGTCACTTGAAATTCGACTTATCCGAGGTTTACTGTATATGTTTATTTTTACAACTGTTGCATTTATTTTTAAATAAATTTATTTTGAAATGATGATTAAAATTAAGCCTTCTTTTCAATTTACAAATTTTAATTTTACGCTCCTTGAACAGAATCGTTTCATGGTTCATGTTTTCATATTCATTTCTAAATAAGTATTATGTAAAATTACATAATTGTAAAAAAAAAATAAAAAAATTTTTAACAGAAACTCGCTAATAGTTTTTTCAAGTGCATCTTTTCGTAATCATCTTGGTAGTGATTACTTCCGTTTCTAAAAATATCTACCAAACATTAGTGACAGAATGAAAAATGATTTCTACAATGGTTAGATTTACATAAAGGTTTCTATTGGTTTATTCTCTTTGAGAATAAAGCCAAAGGGCAAGCCAGAGGCAACAACGAACGAAAAGGATTGATAATTTCATCAAAATGAAAAAAAAAATTAACCCTTTGAGAACAATTTCTCACACGTGGGGACTTTTGACAATAGTGAGGAAGTTAGGCAAATATATTACAAAAAAGAAGCTTTTTTTTCGTAATTTACGAAAAAAGAGGTCAATCTCTCATCTCTTCGGGTTGACAACAGGTGATTGATAAATGAGCATTTTAAGGAGTGACTCCTACCGTACAAGGTAACTTTACAAAGATTCCTTATGTCAGGATTTTTTCTTACTTTGCTTACTAAAGTAAGAATACTGTCAGTCTTAATTTTGCATGTAATGAAAATAATGGGGCGGAGGTTCTGTCACTACTGATTATTAAAAAAAAAATATTAAAAAAAAAAAGTAGGATTCGGACATATGAGTTGGCAAAAAGTATAGAAAAGTAGTACTGAATAGTTTGAAAGAAATTATACAATAATGAATTTAGTTGGTATTATAAATGGCTTTTTAATTTTTTTTTTTTTTTTTTTTTTTTTTTTTAAAATTGAAAAGTAAGGCGATAACCTAAAGTTCCCTTAATAAGGCGATAATTACTTTGCTCAAAGGCAATTTTATATTATTTATATTATATACATTTATATATACATATATATGTGTGAATTTAACTATATAGAACTCAAATTGGGTATTTTTAGGCCTATCAAATTCACACATCTCCGAGCTATTATTCATTCTAATTAAAAATTTATACGAACAAAATTTTTATGGACTCAATCCTACACACTCTAAATTTTAATAATATTTTAAAAATTAAAATGTAAAAAAAAATTATTACTTTTGTGTGTAAAATTTACACGATTCAATTTCAATTTTATATATTATATCAAATCAAATCTTTAAATCTTGAGTAATTATTGTTGAAAGAGAAAATATATTTTTCTTTAAATTATTAACCCTCTCAACACCCCGTTTCATTTAGTAGAATTGAATTTAAAAAATTCAGACTATGACTATGGTTCCTTAACTTGAACCAATTTGTCAATTTCATTTGTGTGCTCAATAATTAATTACATTTTTTATACAGTTAGTACAAAAAAAAATAGTTAACAGTTGAAACAAAAAAAAAGTGCTTGTCGTATAACAATGCAGTAAATAATAAATAATCAGTAAAATCTTGGAAATTTTTCTAGTTATTATTATTTTTTTTTACATTTCCTCTGAAATCCATAGGTGTGTTGTGTTGTTTTAATTTGATAAGGATAAAAAAAATTATGTAAGAGTTGAAGTTGTTGAGAAAATTGAATCAAGAGTTGGATGGATGTAAGAAGTAATTTATTTAAATTAATTACTGTCAAAATAAGGAGGTAGGAGATCACTGACTGCTTTACAACACAACACACTTCAATTCAAGACAATGGACTAAGACTTTTAAAAAAATGTACATAAATCATCTTCAGAATCACTACCTAAAATTTTAACTCTCTCAAGATGAAGTATATATATTTTTTTTTAGTGATGCTAAAATAATAATAATAATGACAACGCAAAGAACCACAACTTAACCTTAATTCCTACTTTTCCATTTAATTATTCTTAATGTTTATTTCTAAAAGTTATGGACTGTGTTTGTTAAAAAATTATAAAATTTTATAATTATATAAATATCAAAATTAACAACCTGTTGATAGCGCGGTTATATTAATTATTTCAATGTAATCTGCGCAAACGTCAGAAAATTAGCGCAAAACTTTTTTTCATCATAAATTTTTATTTGAATCCTCCCGCTGTATTGTAGTAGTATAATTAATATTATATTTTGAAATATTGGTTTCATTAAAGTGTTAAAAAAATTCTTTTTTTTTCTTTTTTAAATTAAAAATTAAATTCAAAATTTTTTCATAAATTTCCCAAAGTATATGCTCTTTTTTTTTCATCATGAACTATTATTATTGTTGTGAAATAATTTTTAAATATATAATTTAAAATTAAACAAATATTTAGACATTCACTAATCATTACGGTTCAAAAAGTTGAGTTAACTGTATATAATTTTCATAAAATTCAGTGGTGCAAAGAGAGTTAATTGGTGGCAAGTTGAAAAATTATTCTTAAATGTTTTTGATTAATATAGTAATTAGAAAAAAAAGTTGATTGCGGGTGAAACAATAATTTTGGATCATAAATCTCATAGGATTGAGAAATTTTTCACAAAGACCCATATTTCAAGTTACCTGTAATTAAATTCCTATTGTCTTTTTTTTTTTTTTTTTTCTTAATGCCTATCTCAAAAATTTCTCTCTGACTGAAATTGAAAGGAGAAAATTATTTCTTACACGTCAGTAGATAGAGGGAACGTCATTCTCAATTTCTGAATTGAAATCAAAAGATTAACATTTCCAAAAAAAAAAAAAAAACAAAAGAGGCGAGAATCACAACAATAGACAATTAGTGAGCATGCGAAAACATACTTTTGTTAGTGAAAACGTGTAAAGTACCAACTATCACATTGTTTAGATTTAATACTCAACTGAATTCAAAAACTATCTAACTTCTTTTTAACAATCAACAGGGTTTCTCAATTGTTGGTGAAAGTTATAAAATTTATTACTGAAAAATTAGCACACATCCTTCAAGCAATGATACTTCATTAAAAAAAAAATTTATTTCAAACTTTTCTCCATGTGCGTAAAAAAAAAAGTTTTTTTTAGATAGGTTTTCTTTGTTAAGAACTTGGGTCCATTCCCTTATTGCACTTATCCTTCATTTGAAAAGCATGAAATTAAAAGTCATTGTTATTTGGGCTCCATTGTTGCAAATCTCAATTTTTAGCATCACGTAAAGTGCTTACTGCTTACTATAAGGTGATTTTTCTGTAAGTCAATTAGCATATGGCGTCTAATCTCTCTGTATACAAAAAAAACTCAATTCGTGGTTTTTTCCGTTCTATTTATTTTTCGTAAATGAGATTTTAATTTTTTTTTTTCGTTTTAGTGGTGGTTGTAGCATTATTTAAGTTCATTCTCAGTATCTCTCTTCTGATTGATTTTTATCATTGATTGATTTCATCTTTGAAATTTTTTTTTCTTTTTTTCTTTTTTTTTTTTATTTCTTTTTTCGAAAGGACCCCATGAGAACGCCTTTGGTTAAATTTGGGTCCAATTTCTCTAGCTAATTTAGCAAGAAGCCTAATTTAATTAGTTTCCAATGACTTATACAATTCTCTATTGCATAATTCAAGGAAATTATTATTATTGTAAAATAAAAAGTTAAGAAATTTGTACCTTATGTAAAGCATATAAACTCAAATGAGACCTACTGAACCCACGCTATGTTAATTTTACCCCTTCTAATAATAATTATTGTAAATTTCTTACTTTCTCCTGTCAATTTCCAATTTAATAAATCCTCTGTAGAAATTCAAATTTTTCTTATACGAGGTGTAGGTGTTTACTTATTAGGATAATCACACTCTAACCATATACACACTCTTCCTTATTTTCTTATACATCAATAAACAAAACCATATTTTCATCATTCAATTTATAATTTTTTAATTTTTTTTTTGTTTCTTGTCTAACTCATCTGGCCCACTTGATTTTAAACAGCGTCCAAAAGATTTTTTTAAAACACTTTACTGTGCTACAAACAAAAAATTATTATTATTGCTTTTCAAAATTTCAAATTTCAAATATATATAATATATATATTTATATATATTTATATATATATATATATCAAGTAAAAACTTTTAAGTAGTGGATTTTTGTGGATTTAGTTTAAGGCAGTTCCATCATCTTCTATCCCATCTTCCATCCAATGAACTTTTCTTTTTTTTATCAAAAAGGTAAGCTCCTTGGAGTATTTTTTTTGTAAAAGGATTTATACGAAAAAAGAGTTAATTTAAAATGTAATCTTTATGAAATCTTCGTCTTTTCTTTAACTAATTTTGCTTGAACTCATCCTGACAAGATGATTGAGAAGAAATATTTTCTTAAAAGTTCAAGATTTACTTCCATTTCCTACAGAAGCCGTCGCTTTTTGTGTATTATTCTTTATTCTTCTTGTTCACTGTTTCACTTCATTAGAAACAAAAAAAAAAAAAAAAAAAAAAAAAAAAAAAAAAAAAAATTTTTTTTTTTTNAAGTTTTGTTGATGCTTGGACATGATTCTTTATCTTTTTGGAAAGAATTGTCATCCATTGTTGCTAGGAAAAAAACAGGTATCCTTTTCCTGTTTACTTTTACCATTTTATTAACAATTCGGCTTTAAAATATACTTTTCAAGCTCCTTTTTAGAATTATGAAATAGAGACGACAAAGTTAAATCCTTAAAATTAAAAAAAAAAAAAATGTATGGTGGAAATAAAAACCCAATTTTCTTTTCAATTAAATCCTATAATAAATGTAATTTGGATCTAAAAATCGTGGTTCCATAAGTTGGACATGGCCATTGATACTTTAGAACCCTTACAATTACACAGTTTTTTTTTTTTTTTTTTTGAAGAAGCCATGAACCTAACTTTAGTAGGCCATGTCATGTTCCTACGTTATTAAGTTTTGTAAGGGTGTTATGGGAAACAAATGCNACTTGAAAAAAAAAAAAAAAAAAAAAAAAAAAAATTGCAAAAATTTATGTGCATATTATTTCATGGTAACAAATTTGATGTTATTCTTTATTATTTTCAGGAAGGTTCCACCGCTTCCATATCTACTCAACATCCCATCATCTACTGAAGTTTTGAGTAATAAAAATCTAGCAAAGATGAAGCAGAGATGAAAGAAATTGGTCAAAGTCTGAGTCTCCCAGACTCACAATTTATTATTTATCACCATTCTACTGTAAGTTCATTTTTCATTGGTTAGACTATGAACAGTGATGGCGGTAGAGTGTCAGAATACTCCCACCGTCTTAATACCACAGTAGATCACAAAACCTTAAAATTTAGTAGAACAACGTTTTAAAAAAAATTTTCGTTACTTACCTTTTAAATTTCTTTCTTCAAATATTTTTATAATAATAATAATACTTCTATGAATTAGAATTAGGGAATCCATAATTTCTTCTAATGCTGCAAACTCTCTGGATTTCAACCTAAGAACAAAATTTAAATTATAATAAACTACCGATTAATTTACTACTATGTATTTCTACTTTTTTCAAATACCTTTTTTTTATAATACAAAATTATTTTTTTGTAGTATGGTGGGACTGCATTGGAGACACTTCCGGAAGAGGATGGAGACAATGAAGAAATTCTATTTGGAAGTGAGACTGAGTCTTCATCTACTTCATCGGATCATCATTGGACAGGAAATCTCTTGATATCTCCACTTGATAGAGATATTAAAGGATCTCCTATAGAATCCAATGAAATATCAAATCTTAAAAATGGTCCTGAAATTAGTCTACCAACAATTAGACATGAAATTGAAAGTCAACGTGCCAAAGTTCAACTTCTTGAAGCTACAATTCGTCAACTTAGAGATGAATTGAGAGAGTCTAAGGATCAAAATGAACTCCTTGAATTTCGTTTATTAGAACTCGAAGAGCTTGAGTCGGCGACATCATCACAAGTAAGTTTCTATCCCTCCATTAATTTTTTCTTTTTCATCATTCTAAAAAAAAANGAGTCGGCGACATCATCACAAGTAAGTTTCTATCCCTCCATTAATTTTTTCTTTTTCATCATTCTAAAAAAAAAATATAATTTCAGACCCATTAATTTATAATTTTCTGAAAAAGAATCATAATTATTATTCATATTAAACAAGCAAAGAAATTGGTAAATAAATTCAACTTCATATCCTATAAGAAAAATCCTTGTCATAAAATAATCATAATAAAANGAGTCGGCGACATCATCACAAGTAAGTTTCTATCCCTCCATTAATTTTTTCTTTTTCATCATTCTAAAAAAAAATATAATTTCAGACCCATTAATTTATAATTTTCTGAAAAAGAATCATAATTATTATTCATATTAAACAAGTAAAGAAATTGGTAAATAAATTCAACTTCATATCCTATAAGAAAAATCCTTGTCATAAAATAATCATAATAAAAATCCTAAATAAAATAACTACTCTTTACTAAAATTCATTCCCTCAGTGCATGAATTTGACCTACTATATTACGCTTTCCACATCACAAAAAAAAAAAAAAAAAAAACGGACCTTGATTGATTGTCGGCTTCTTTATCTTATTGCCGGCAGAAATATATACCTTTTGTTAGTCACAAAATTTGTTTAAGAATTAAGCCATTGGATTTAAGAAATGATAAACATTTTTCATAACCAAGAGAAGAGATAATTATTATATTAAAATTGACATAAATGTACACACTAATATGTATCGTAAAGGAAATAATAATTAAGTGGTATCAAAATGACAAAAAATTTTGATACAAATTTAACACTTGGTTCTAACTAAACCATCCAATCATTCTAAATAAAATAAGAGTCAAGGTGAATCATGAAGGTGTAGAAATAACCTTTCTTAATTTGTTAATTAACAAATTAAGAATAAAATAAACAATTTCTAACCCTTCGGTTTTTAGGAACCTGTATACCGACCTATACCTGTACCTGCTCTCACCAAATCCAAATTACTGAAATGAATTTCAATATAAACGGTCAGAAATTCATTTCAGTTGTTACTAAATCTGTAAATTAATTATTTTCTTCTTTACAATTTCAATATAATTATTATAAATCTGAACACAAAAAAAAAAAAAAAAAATTGATAAATTTTTTTTTTGTTTAATTCAACAGGTTGGTTGTGAAATTGGTAAGAGATGTAATCGACGGAAAAACGAAGAGCACGAAGATGGGGTTGAAGCCCTTGTTTTGGGTAATAGAAGTGCTCAAGTCCGGCGGCTCTATGAAGTGGATGACGGAACAGAAGCTTCCTCAGAAGTCACGGTGAGATAAAAATTTAATAATATTAAGCTAAGGGATTAATCTAAAGATAAGCTCAGATATTATTACCTGGACTAATTAAATGATGGCTATATGATCCTTTGGTTTTGAAATTGAGACTGGCCCAAGGCCCTACGGTCAATTACCCGGTCCATCGTCTCGCTTCTATTCTTCTCTCTGTCCCCATTTCTATGAGAACTTACTCTTCCTTTTTATTAACCCATATCATCCCCCCTTTCATTATTATTCTCTCAAACAAAAATTTTTCCCATACAACCATCAAATAAACAGTTTTTTTCTTTTTTCTTTTCTTACTATTTAACGGTAACTTAAGTGTAACACTCATCAACTAACTCTCAGGCCTAAATTATTGGGCAAAACAAAGATCTAACTATAAAAAACTAGTCTCGTTGATCCTTATGAATGAAACAAAACTTTTGTCCACTACTAACTACACACTTTGCTGAATCTTTTACTCATTCAGAGCACTCAAGATAATATGTAATTATATAGTCTACTAATAATAATTTAACACACAAGTTAATTGTAAAAAGAAAAAAAAAATTTTTTTTTCAATTCAAGTTCACGAAACTGCAACCGGTTCTTCTTAATAAATGCTTAATGCTTAATTAGTGACATTGGGTATAACCTTACAAGAGAAATTATATACCAATTATTTACTAGTTTACGTCTAAATTGAGGGATTAATCATTGTGGTTAAATATTCAAGTGTCAGTTGACAGAGAACATGGGAATCTCCGGGGTGTAGGTGTGTAAAATTCTAATTATTATGCATTTCAATTTTTAACAGAATTGAATAAGAAAAAAAATTTT
Organism: Holacanthella duospinosa; assembly: GCA_002738285.1. Taxonomy (NCBI): domain Eukaryota; kingdom Metazoa; phylum Arthropoda; class Collembola; order Poduromorpha; family Neanuridae; genus Holacanthella; species Holacanthella duospinosa. Next base: position 146,869 of record NIPM01000241.1, on the reverse strand, counting down.
TTTTGTTTTTTTTTACTTGAAGCTTGAAGGGTTAATTTGTAATTCAAGTTCAAACGTACCGGTAGAAAAAGATTAAAATGATGTAACAAATTTATAACTTCCTGGATCTGGATACGAATTTTTTTTTTTTTTGTTTTGTTTTGTTTTATATAGAATCAAGAGGAAGGTTCTACAAATAGCCATTCGAGTGTAACGGAAGCTCGAAGTTCTTGCAGCGATTGTTCTGAATCATTATCTTTTCAAGAGAGTGGTATTTTTGAGAATCAATTTACGGAAGATACCTATACTCCTCATTCATCAGTGTCAGGGACATGTAGTCAAGAAGAAGTGAGCCGGGAATTGGCAACCTTGGTATCACAGATTGAAACGCTGGTCGAACGATTTCGTGGAGATGATGGAAATGAGGTCAAAGGTTCGGAAGGAGAGATGAGAGGAAATGAGTCCAAAAGTTCTGTGCAGCGTAGAAAAGGAAATCACGGGAGTACGAATGACCTTTCCTATGAGTCACTTATTTGTCGCCAAAGGATTCAGGAATTTGAACGGAAACTCACCAAACTAGGAAATGTCAACTACGTCCAAAGTCTTGAGGATAAAATTTCTTTTCTCATACAAGAGAGTCAGAAACTAGAAGAAGAAAAAGCGGAATTAGAGGAGGCTGAGAATGACAGCCGGAACCAGTGCCAGAGGTAAGAAATGTAATTTCAACTTAAGTCGAATATCAGGACAATATTTTATTTTTCCGGTTCCTTTCCATCTCGCATAATTTTACAATTATGGTGGAAAGGATTTTTAGAGAAAAAAAAAAGGACGAAAATCTTGAATTGTAATCCGTAATCCGTTCTCCTAAGTTCTAAATCTAACCACTGGAACAATGGATATGTAATAAGGATGTAAAATCCAAAGTAACAGATTTTTTTTTTCTGATACATGAAAATAAATTTAGTAAAATCTGACTTTAGTAAAAATTTATTCAATAATTCATTTTAAACTTTCAATTAATGTGTACTGAAACTTTCTTAAAAAATTTTGATCAAACTAATTTAATAACTAAGGAAAATGTTTCATTTTCGTTTATTTTTAATTATTTATTTTTTTTTAGATTTGAAGAGAAAGTGAAACAACTGAGAGAAAAGAAAACGATACTCCAGCACCAAGTTTCGAACGAGCGGAGATTTATCGAACAATTGCGTATGCAAATTCTTCAACTTCAAGAAAATGAAGAAGATCTTCATTCCCATCTTACTCGCCTCGAAGCTATGATTCAGAGTCACGAACAGCGAAATTTTGAATTGGAAGAATCGTACATTGAAATCAAAGACTCAATCCAATTTGTTATTTTTTCACTACCTGCTCTACTCACTTGGATCCTCTGGTCATTTCGTAGAGTTCAACAGAATCTACTACCATTGGTTTGGTTACCATCACCAGATTCTATTACTTTACAGATGAAAAAATTGAGTCAATTTGGATCAAAAGAATTAAGAAGTGTTGATTCATTGTCGTCGAGTAAGACTGAGACTGGAGTTCAGACGAGTCAAGAACTCTGGCAGAAGTTGTCAAGTGAAGTTAGAAAAAGTTATGGCAACGATTCGTATCCTGTGGAGAAAGATCTAAGGCCTCTGAATTTAGAGATAGTAGTAAAATGTTACGACGAAAAGCTCAAGGAAAAAGATTTAGCTCTTGAGGCTTCTCGCCAGAAGTTCAACCAGCTCCAACGGAAATGGGATACCTTAATTAAAGATCTGGAAGAGTTTGAGGTAGAATCCTGTACGAAGAATCCTAATGAACCTGTCATGACTCCAAGAAACAGTGGACTTGCAAATACTACCACCTCATCTAACAAGATCCGACAGGGCACCTTGGTAGCCAATCGTATCCGATCTCTCTTCCCTGATGAATTGAATTGCTCTCCACAGAAACCTGAAGTTCTGGCAAGAGTAGGAAATACTATAAAAAATATTACTATAACTCATCAACTCCAGCGGAAAGTGTTGGATCACTTTCAACAGTATGAAACGAAGCAGAAAACTTTACTGGATGAAATTGATCGATTGAAGGTAAATTCAGATGAAAACGTGGTTGTTGAGAACCAGAATAAACAGATTTTACATTTGACGGAAGAGAACAACAGGTTGAGTCAAATATTGAGTGAACAGGAAACCCTTTGGATGAGGATTGAAGAACTTGAGAAGGAAAATTCTAACTTTCGAATTGATTTGAAAAGTAGTTTAGATTTACAACGAAGAATTGATGAAGCTCAGGGATATGCCAAATTCATGATGAATCGAGTTGAGGAACTGGAACAAAGTGAAAGCGTCTGGAAAGAAACTTTGGTTAACAGAGAACGAAAGGACAAGGAAAAAATTGAAAGTCTTGTCCACTTAAGATCTGAAATTCAAATCATGACAAATAAGTGTTGTCTCCTTCAAGATGAACTCGATCTTAGAGTTAAACAAGAAAATCAGTACAAACACCAAATCCATCTCCTCAATTTGGAGCTTAAGGAGAGCCTTACCATTATTCAGGACAAGGAGAGTCTGTTAGCAGAGTCTGAAGTATCCTTCCTACCACAGGTTTGTCATTCTCATCAGTTCCGTTTTCAACCAGAAGGCTCCTTCCCCCTTGGATTGGGGATTTAGAAAAAGGGAAAGGATCCTTCCGGGATTTTATAACTCCATATACTGCATTANCATCAGTTCCGTTTTCAACCAGAAGGCTCCTTCCCCCTTGGATTGGGGATTTAGAAAAAGGGAAAGGATCCTTCCGGGATTTTATAACTCCATATACTGTATTATATATATATTTATATATATGTATTTTTACCTTCAAATGAAAATATCCAACACTCCAACCTCCGGCGACATCATCGGAAGTAAATATTTATTGGGAAAGTTTTCGGTTGAAATGCTCCCCGAATTTTATTTGTTTGGATGTTTTCGTTTCCGCTTTATTTACAGAGCTTCTATCGCCCAATTTACTCAGTCAAAGTTTAAATGTAAGTTTCCTTTTCTAGATTTGTAAACTAGAAACTCAAGTGAATGAAGCTCAACAGGAAATCGGAGATTTAGAATGTTCTAACGGGATGCTTCGTGAAGAAGTTCTCTACTTTGAAGTAAGTTTCTTCATTTCTAGTCTACTTTTACTCCAAAGAAAGTTTTGATAACTTTATTCTGCTTAACAGCTTAGGAAATTGTTCAGGTTTATTAGACAGAAGAGACGAAAGGAAGGGGATGACGAATACAATCTTTAATTATTCACTACTTCCATCAACTCCTTTAAAGAAAACCAACTTTCACTATCTTTTGTCTACCTTTAAATTTACAAAAATTTCTGGTTAAAATAACAATTTTAACGAACCCTTTGCCTTTTACATCTAAACTTGAGGTTTGTTTGTGTGTTTTTTTTTCCTGTATACATCTTGGAAGGTTATATCTCAACGCAGCTGTTTTATTATACTATTCTGTTAGTTAGGTAATCTTGAACAGGTTCTGACACTGGTTTTAATTAATTTTCAGCGAACACTAGCAGAAGTGAGTGCACGAGCAGAGGGAAATGAAAAGCTTGTTCTAATCCTTACCTCAAAATTACAAGAAAAAGAAGATCAAATTAATGAATTAAGGAACAAAAATCAAATCCCACCTTTAAATGATTTGGACGTATTTGCTAAAAATGATGGGGGTCTCATTGGAGTAGCTAGAGAGGTCAAAGAAGTCATGATTCTCGTTGAGGTAAATGAATTTATTTAACTTAATCAAATTCTATTGAATAATTTAGATTAAAATTCCCAAAGAAAATTCAAAAGTTCAATTTCAACACGTCGTCAGTTTGAATAAAACTTTTCCATAATCAAATCTCATTGGTGATTTATAAAATTTTTTTTTCTTAGGACATTCTTATTGAAATACCCTGTTTATTTTGTTATATAGGAAGTTGTTTAGGTGTCTTTAAAATGAACTTATACAAACCATTTATTACAAATTGTATATTGCAAACTTTTTTTTTTAACAAAAACCTACTAGTTTTTATAATTTTTACCTAACTACTGATTGATTGCTAACATTCTAAACATGTCAAATTGTGATAAATATAAAAGAAAAGATGAAAGTACTCATTCTTTAGACACACGCATCCCACTTGAAATTAGTAATAATAATCTTGAATTAAAAATAAACTAACAATCCTACTTTGTTTCTAATTCCACAGAATTGCATTACCTGTAAATTGGCAGCAGGTGGGAAGTTACGTGAAGTTTCTGAACAACTAAACACATTAACTCTTATGCTAGAGGGATCTCAAGATGTATCTTGTGTTTATGGGGTTAGGAAACTAATTTATTATTTTAATCATACTTTTGGTAGTTATTTACTTAAGTGTAAATTGTAATTATACACTCTCAGAGAACATTTTCAATACTTTTCTCTACTCCAAGAGACTGTGCGGGAGTGAGTAATTTCTAAATAACTCCTCTCAATTTCCCAACCGTTTACTTTCTCTTCAGGCTCCAAAGAGAAAATACTTTTTTTTACGGATGAAATGATATTTTTTTTTCCTCCGTTTGAATATGAATCCCCTTTGGAGGAAATAGTCTAGTAGTTCTCATCCAATGAATAACTTATACACAAGACGTTCGGATTTAACAGAAAAAAAAAGTTGTACATTAGCCCACGTCTTCAATCTGGATCAACCCTTTTGCATTATGAATGAAGAGAAAACTCAACTTCCTCTTTACAAAATCACTGCTCTTCGAGTCTTTCTCAATTTTTCGTGTCAAACCGTTTTCACTTGTTATTAAATAGATGCGATTATTTATCAAAGGAAAGATGGAACTTGCCAAAAGTTTCGTTCTGGTTGAATATTCCTTCAAAATTGGTTTATTCCTTCCGTTCTCTCTATTCCTCTTACAAATCTCTATGGAATTTTGGTTTTAAAGAATTATCAGAGAGAAAGTTGATAATAAAATAGAAAGTTATGATCCTGGTATAGGGGTTACCAAACTTTTGTATCCCTACTTTCTCCAAATTCTCTCAAAACTAACAAAATGAAAACAGTACAAACAACTCGGAAAGAAGAATTAATTCAAAACTTAAAGTCAACAAATTCAATTTTATTTTCATTTCACACTTGTTTATTTGAGAAAGAATACGATATATGATAATGTAAGCCAACTTTAGTATATTTGAATTACGCGCGCTCAATATTTGTAGTACTATTACTTAACTAAACACTTTATAAATTACTTTTTAGAAAACGTAACTTTTACTAAAGAGTCTAAAAGTTTGGTCACTCCTGTACATATCTATCTAATCAAAATTCTAACCACTATGTATGAAATCTAACATTAATCTACAAAAATCTACCACTTGAAGGATTAGAAAATTTAACGAATTCCATGTCAAAATTGAAAACTAACGATACGAGGATAATGTTTTACGGATATCGTTGATCTTACTAAATCTAATTTTATTAGATAGTTAAGTGATATTCAATGAGCTGATATATAAATTCGTGACTCTTCTTTCCAGATTGTGTTTTGTTCCATATCCTCGTGACATGGAATTTATTAAGAGTTTCTTCTAATATGAATCTATCCCTGATGATTTTCTGTATTTATTCAATTTCAGACGGAAGGGAAAGTAACCAACCAACTTTCACTCTCACGATGTGAAAGTGAAGAACATTTGTCTCATTTCTCTGTGGTAAAATGACACAATGCTTAACTCTAACTCTCTCAAGTCCCTCATCTCTAACCCTTATTCCTTCCTTTGACAAGCTCATTTTACATTTTGAAATTGATCCTTTTCATATTTTAATATTTCTAGCTACCTCAGGTCACAGTGTCAAAAACACTCTCCCAACCTACAGCTCTCGCTTTGGGTTCCATTTGTACGTGTCGGTGTCAAGTGAAGGAAGATAACAAGGTCCTCAAATCAGATTTAGTTATTTTGGAGACAGAACTCTTAAGAAAAGTAAGTCATAAATTAAATATTATGTATATTTTTGTAAGTAATTTTTGATAATTTTTAGACAATTTTTTATATGATTTTTAATTCTATTTCTAGAGAAAATTATAATTTAATTTTTTTTTTCTCTATTATTTGAGTAGGAAAATGAATTGGGGAAGTTAGAGGAGAAAGTAGGGATACTAAGGTCACAGCTGAAGGGACTGGAAGAGATCTCAGCTCGAAGGCAGAATGATCTGAGAGAGTCTCATCTTAACGAATCCTGGTGGTGGAAGTTACGGTGTGAAGAGAAGAATGAGCTTATACAAATCTTAGCAAGGAGAATTGCATACCTGAGTGCGACTGACATTCACGGTTACTTTCTCGAAGGGGTTCTTCGAGAAATCCGTAAAGTACATCAAAGTTACCCAACAATAACCCCTGTCCTTCCAACGGATGAAGAGAACTTACCACTCGATGCTAGCTCTCTCCTCAACTATTTCAATACTGAGAGATCCCGGATAATGGTGATTCCTTTATACTTCTTGTACTCTCCTAAAGAAACATTTCCTTTTAAGTTGATTCCCACATTGTTTCTTAAAACAATGTTTTGAGGCACTTTCTCTTAAGAATTTCTACAGCTAACTGGATTTTCTAGAATGATTCTTTTTTTTCTCAGAGGGGCTTCTGTTGTTGTTTTTTTCTATGGAATAGGACATGGGTACCTGCTGGGGAAGTATAGAGGACATGATCCAATTTATTTTTTAAATTGGTTACGTATTACCCAAAAAGGGATTTCGGAAAAAGTAATAATAATTATTATTAAGTTGTGGTTAGTAAAATCTGATAAAGGTATAATCTCAGAGGCTATTTATTTGGGACAAATTGATTGATTTTTTTTATATACTAAATTCATCATGTGATTTGAGTAGTCGTGTTGAGAAAACGATATGAAACTTTGGATTTTATAATTTTTGATATACGCTAAATGTTAGAATGATATTATGCATATATTTTTTGAACCTATTATTTGACAACTGTATCCTGTGGACTTGTTTTCAGTATCTATTAAAATATTCGACCTTGTCGAAGCATTCCATCAACCATTCTTATTCGAACACTGTCGCTTACATTGTTTTGGTGTTTTTATTTTCAGGATATCCTCGAGAGTTCAAGTATCCCCGCAGAGATTCATCCCGACCCCTCGATTTCACCCAGCATGGACTTCCGTGTTCTCCGAAGAATCGGTGATGACGCCTTGCTCGTCTCCTGGTGTGCCAATCCATCCAAAGTCACTTGTGAAGCTTTTGATGGCTACGAGGTAACTTTCCTATCAAACACTTCTACAAAAGAAGTACCCCTCAATGACTAGTAGGAATCTCCAACTTGAAACTCTCAACTTCATAAGTTACAATAAAGAAAGAACCCTCCCTTCGCTCTCAACACAAAGCTCTAAAAAAAAAATCAAAATAAATGAAAGTCTCATGTCTATTAATAGATGAGTATTAAATCATAAATTTAATACATTTCAAAAATACTGCTTGAAGATATTTTTTTTCCCTTAATTAGAATTTGAAGTATTGTGTTTCCCATACCTTTCTAGGAAATGATGTGGTTGTTTTGTTAAACAGGTTTGCGTGAATGGGTCTAGCTACTTGAGGATTCCTAACCCGAACCGATGGAAAGCACTTCTCCTTGGCCTCAACATGGCAGAACCCCTTCAACTGAGCCTTAGACTAAGAAGCTCAAATGAATTCAGTCAACAAGAGTCTTCCATCACTTACATCGCCTAAGATAACAGAAGACAAAAAAAAAACATTATTAACTCACAATATCCGTCCTTAATTTTCCCCAAATACTCCTCAAATTAAATAGTTGATCAAATGACCTGTAAAACCTGATCAATCATTATGTTGACTAATTAATTAAATTAAATTAATGTTAACTAAAATAAAAACGGGTCAAAGAACCTTCAGTTTATAATATCGTAAACATTTAGTTAGTCAAAACCTCAATGAGTTCCATGTTCCGGAAACTAAACAATGTGAACTAAATACACAGGGTGAGTTTTTAACCACTATCCAAGGATACCCACCCTACCGACTACCCTACTATTACCCACTTAAGAACCTTGACCTAGTAGTTGATAAAAGCTGAAATCAAAAGGATGAGTGAATTATGATACGGTAGTGTGGGTATCCTATGTATGATAGTCGTTAAAAATTCAGTTTGTACATCCAAGGTGATTAATTTAGAATTCCTACTTTTAGTGAAGTTTAACACACTTATTCTTCAATTGAATTTTATATTTTCCTCATTTGATAATCTTCTGATGTCGACGAGAATACTAAAATTGGACGTAGTGAGAATGAAGTTTTACATTTGAATTTAGGCGCGGTAAAAATTCAAATTTATATTTGAATTTACGCGCGCTCCATGACTGATTTTATTTCTTTCTTTGAAGAAATAAATTTCATTAAGATGAAAAAGTTTAGTTAACTCTGTAAAGTCTATCGATTTTGACCATTTTTTTTTTCTCTTGGAAAACAATTTTCATCATATTTTCTTGGAATCTTGGTTAGAAAGACATGACCCAAAGTTTTGAAAAGGAAAACTTGGTTAGAGATGATTAGTAAGTAGAGCTTTTCTCCCTTCTTTCACAATTCCTTTCTTCTCTTGAGGGGAAGATGACAGAAGTAACGAGTCCCAGAGTACTAAATATTTTCTTCTTGTTAGTCAAAGAAACTGGTTAATCTTGAGGTTGTCTGATCTCTATACAAGGACCAAACCAACAAACAATATTCTTCTTTTCACAACCAAAGACTCTTGAAAAGAAATGAAATTTTTTTTTTTTTCTTACAAGATTCTCATCTTAACGCTGATTGTAGTGGATAGAACCATATGGATTTTAGAAACTCCAGATGCAAAAGAACTCATCTCTTATTATTATTCTCATTTCTTTTTATTCAATATCGATCACCAGGGACCACAGTCTCTCTTAAGACTTTAAATAGACAGGATTTTATGCGGATTTTTAAATAAATTAAATACATTTATTTATTACTCAATACTCAATATAAACTATAAACTTTACACATTTTATTCATCCTTATCTACAATCTTTTCAGCTCAAATTAATCTAATTTAATTCAAATTTAAATATTTCAACGAAAGAGACTGAAGGACAGACAGACATAAGAGTATCATAAACTTCTCCAACTCTTCTCTTTACATGGTTAAAATTAGAGAATTTATATACAGGGTGAGAGAAAAACTTTGCCAAAGGAATCAAAATTTTTTTATTTTTTTTTTATTTTTTAACTTTCAGTTGAATCACTTTATTAAATTTTCCTCTCAATGTTGAGTAATGTGCCAAACCTCTTTAAATCCCCTCACTCATCACTTCTTTTTTTGTTACCATTAANTTCTTTTTATTCAATATCGATCACCAGGGACCACAGTCTCTCTTAAGACTTTAAATAGACAGGATTTTATGCGGGTTTTTAAATAAATTAAATACATTTATGTATTACTCAATACTCAATATAAACTATAAACTTTACACATTTTATTCATCTACAATCTTTTCAGCTCAAATTAATCTAATTTAATTCAAATTTAAATATTTCAACGAAAGAGACTAAAGGACAGACAGACATAAGAGTATCATAAACTTCTCCAACTCTTCTCTTTGCACNGACTAAAGGACAGACAGACATAAGAGTATCATAAACTTCTCCAACTCTTCTCTTTGCACGGTTAAAATTAGAGAATTTATATACAGGGTGAGAGAAAAACTTTGCCAAAGGAATCAAAATTTTTTTATTTTTTTTTTTATTTTTTAACTTTCAGTTGAATCACTTTATTAAATTTTCCTCTCAATGTTGAGTAATGTGCCAAACCTCTTTAAATCCCCTCACTCATCACTTCTTTTTTTGTTACCATTAATTTAAAATTATAGGTATCTACAGAGAATTGGAAAATTGAGTCTAAGGTATTAGCTATCAATTACTCAAAACCTAATTGAAAATAATCGGAGGGAGTATAGGCTAGCCGAAATTTATAGAAAAATTTAGTTAAAAAAAAATTGATACTTTTACTAATAATATGTTATAATGTGGCAAAATTTTCTAGAGAAACTAGTTAAATTAAAAAGTGGTAGAAATCTAAAGACGGAAGTGTCTTTTATTTTGTGAAGTATTTTTATTTCTGAGTACTTACACGTGTAGAAGGATTTGAGTTTAATTTCAACTTTATTTAACATAAGTACAGTCAAATAAGTAATTTTGAGTGTAGTTAGTAGTAGTGTTAGGCATGGCTGAGCTTTTGGCGTGAGCCAGAGCCACTGGCTCAATGAGCCATGGCTCATGGCTCACCCGAGCGGTGAGCCAGCTCATGAGCCATGGCTCTGGCTCCGCACGTTTGTTGAGCTGGCTCATGAGCCAGAGCCATGGCTCAACATAAAAAAAAATTTTTTTTTTTCAATTAATATGCACATTTTGCTAAAAGAAAGAATGACCTAGTGAGAATAAGCCAACACAAATCATAATTATGAACTGGTTAAAGGAAAATTGACTTTCAGTGACCTAAAATTCCGAAAATTAAAAAAAAAGTTATGATTTGAAAAAAAAATGAAAAATTAGAGAAAAAGTGGAAAAATTTAGGGGAATAGTTGAGCCATTGAGCCATGGCTCAAAAGTTTCGTTGAGCTGGCTCATGAGCCATGTCTCTGGCTCAAAATTACTACATGAGCCAGAGCCATGCACTGGCTCTTGCTCAAAAATTTTTGTAAGCCAGCTCGAGCCAGAGCCAGAGCCATTGAGCCAGAGCCATGCGAAACACTAGTTAGTAAGAATAAGTTTAAAAAAAAATTAACGTCAGTAAAATTTTAGATTTAAAAATTTAAAAATTAAAAAATTAAAAAAAAAGAATTTTTTTTTATCTGCTAGTAGATATAAGTAATCTAACAATTTAAAATGTTGGCGTTCTTATAACTCTTTTGTCTTCTATTCACCTACTTTCCTCCCCTTCGTTTTCAAATTGTTCGCGGTTTTCTACAGAATGGTATTAATTTTTTTTTTTNAGCCAGAGCCATGCGAAACACTAGTTAGTAAGAATAAGTTTAAAAAAAAATTAACGTCAGTAAAATTTTAGATTTTAAAATTTAAAAATTAAAAAATTAAAAAAAAAGAATTTTTTTTTATCTGCTAGTAAATATAAGTAATCTAACAATTTAAAATGTTGGCGTTCTTATAACTCTTTTGTCTTCTATTCACCTACTTTCCTCCCCTTCGTTTTCAAATTGTTCGCGGTTTTCTACAGAATGGTATTAATTTTTTTTTTTAAATAAAAAAATAGAAGTTTTAATTAAATTAATTATGAAAATTAACACCAAATTTTAGGGTTTCTATATAGTCCTTAGGTTGAAAATGTACTTATTTTGTATATCAAATCCGGATAAGCTAAAATAAGTAATAATATGATATAATAATCATTAGTAACCGCGAATAGCAGAGCTTGAGGGGTTTATTAAAAAAATTTTTTTTTTGTTTTTGATTCACTAACAACCCAATTTCACCACTTTGACAGGGAAAATGTCAACTGTAGATGAAAATGATATAGCTGATAAATGCCAGGAGCCACTTTTGAGTCTAAATCTATTCAAATTATGAAAAAAGAGATTTAGTTTATTTATATTTGAGTTGATTAATTGAGATTTTGTTGAAATTTTCCTAAGGGAAGGTAAAAAAGTTAGTCAATTTCAAGAAGATGAGTTAGAAAATTTGAGAAGTCTATTACATTATTTTGAATCTTCACGTCGACGCCACGGTGGAGAAGGAAACCTTCTGCTTTTAGAATAAAAGTTCTTCATATTTCTCTTCCTAGCTCACTCTCATACAAGAGCTGGACAGAACTAGGAGTGTTAAAAAATAAAATAGAAAATATAAATAAAATCTTAAAAAAAATATTCTTTTCTACAATATTGAAAATATATATTATCAGACTTTTTCTTTCTCACCAAAAATTATTTCCTCTTCAGATCTTCCCAACTTTCTTAAGAAAATTAATCTAAGACATAAGGAAAATCTTGAAACTTACTTTCTCCTTTTCTTTTCAACTAAAAGTTAGTAAGTGGTTTTTATTTTTTGTTGTCTTTTCTTTTGTTTTTTCTTCTTTTTTGTTGGCCTGGGTTCATTTTTACTTTTATAAAAATCAGTACTGATACTGGAAGAATATTAAATAATATTTCAAATTATCTACCACGGACAACCTAACCAGTGGAAAATTATTTCTTAAGTAAAATCTATCTCCAAGTTTTAGTGTAATACTGAAAGAAATGATTTCATTCTTGTAATCACTAGTGTCATTATTTCTGTGATTACACAAACTATTAAATAACTTTTAAAACCAAACTTTTCAAACAAGAGAAGAAAGTTAATTGAAGACAATTTCAGATTTAAGTCCATTCATTTCATGTAAGTTAAAAAAAAAATTTTTATTCTAAAATTTTATTATAAAAATTTATACCTTTGAATTATAATATTCAAAATTTTTAGTTGGAAGAATTTTATAAATTTTGTAATAATTTTCATACAGGGATAACTATTAATACTTTTGGTTTCTAGTAGTGAAAGTATTTTTTTTTTTTTTTAAAGAACAAATTTGGTAAGAATTACTAGAGCGCGCGTTATTTCAAATGTTAAAAGTTGGTCAATTAAATAGTTATTCTTTATAAATGAGTTAATACATAATAAAATATGAAATGAAAATGAAATATAGTTTGCTAACTTTACCATTTTTTTTTAAATACTTACTTTCTTCATCATGTGTGTTAGGTTTCCTTTACAAATTTTTGAAAAAGTGTTGGAAAAATAAAAGTTTTCAAAAATTTGATTACCTATATATATAAACTGATTTATATAATGTATATTATAGTATATAAAAATATATCTATATATATAATATATATTCTCACTTATTGAAAAATTATTTGTTAGGAATAATTCTTAAAAAAAATTAATTAATAAATAGAAATTAATTTTTTAAACTTTTGGTTACTTCATATCAGAAGTAAAAAAAAAAAAAATCTAACTTATTTGATCCGTTTTTCTATTTTTTCCGCCACTTTCTCTTTCCCTTTGGGTCTCAAAATTTAATGCACTGTAACTAATTTGCTAATGTACTTTTGGCAAAATTCTCTTAATCATGTTAATTGGTTGAGGGCCTCGAAAGTCATTAAGTGGAGTTGGTGCGAATAAAATGAAGCTTATAAAACCTATTCTATATACTTCTATTGTTTTTTTTTTTTTGTTTTTTTTACTCAAGGTTATAGAAAGAAAATTCATGATCCAAAACTTTCTCTTTTACTTTCTAAGCATAAAACTCTACAAGTTTCAATTATGGAAAGTAAAACTTTGGAGTTGTTGATGAAGACATTTTGATTTGATTTCACACTCGTAAGTAAGTACTAGAAGTAATGTTAACCTCTAGAAAATTTGTGGTTAGAGTTAAAATTTGTCAAACCAAAATATTATAGAGAGAGTAGAAGAAAATAGTACTTCCGGTGAGTATAAAAAAAAAAAAAAAAAAAAAAAAAGTTAGAAAAGAGATTTTGAGTATAGTACTTAAGCCTCTGAGGTCCATTGTTCAATGTTCTTAAATTTCATCCATTGTTTTCTCTGAGAAAATCCTTTTTCCTACTTCGACCTATGTAAATTCAATCTCAAGCTTTTCCCAATTTGTAAATATCTCCAATTTCCAAGAGTCCAAGTGAATTAAATCAATTCTTACAGCACCATACTATCCATCCAACCAGAATGACATTCACTTTTCTTCTACCTAAAAAAAAATAAATAAAATAAAAAATATACAGGTTGTTTCAAACTCAATGTACCGTTATTTCTTTACTTTTTCCAATACAGGCACAAGGATTTTTTGAAAATCGCGCTAATTTCAAAATAAATATGCGGGTTGGGGTGGTTGATTGAAAAGTTGTTAGTTTCCTGTTCCGCTCAATTGCGCAACAAAAACAAAATAATAAAATTTGACTAATTAAACTATTGGAACCTAAAATGAGATTTGAGATAACCAAAATTATAAAAATAAACCTAAAAATTACAATAATAAACGTTAAATAAACCTAAGAAACCTAAAATTATTCGTTAAAATGTTTAGATCATATTGGATGTTTTATGATTATGAGTGTGTATTATGATTGGTGTAGACCATATTGAGTCTTTCACACCACTCACTTTACCCGCTCAAAATTAGTATTTTAAAGTTGGCACATTTTTTTTAAGTCTTTGAAAAATATTTTGGAAAGGTTAAACCTAATAGAAAAATTTGATAAAAATAATTCAAATTTTAATAATTTTTTAAGTAATTTATTGAAATGGATTCTAAATTTAAAACAATGAGTTACAAAAACAAAACATAACTGATCTAATTACATAGAATTGAAACACGTTTTTATTCAAAATAAAAATAGAAAATAAATATTAAAAAACAAGTCAAATAATCACAAGTATTTTTTTATTATTAGTAATGAAATGTTAATTTAATTAATTCAGTGTATACAAATCAAAAAAAAAATTTTTTTACTCTTCTAAAAAAACTTGGAAATGATTAGCAAGAGTGAATTTAACACTTTCTAAACTAAACTTTTCTCTACATAATTTTAAAACTTGGTGATTAGATTACAATCCGCTCAAACTTACTGTGATCATCGTTAAATTAATTTCTTCAAAAAAAAAAAAAAAAAAAAAAAGAATTTTCCACCCACTTTTTCTAAAATTAAGCGGATGTTGCTGTCTGCATTTATAACAAAAGTTTGAAAAAAGTATACAAAAAATATTTATATGTGCACAAAAGTTTTGAGTCTACTNGCGGATGTTGCTGTCTGCATTTATAACAAAAGTTTGAAAAAAGTATACAAAAAATATTTATATGTGCACAAAAGTTTTGAGTCTACTTGTACCTAATTTTAAATTAGCTGCAGTATAATTAAAATTTTCTAACTCTACTCTTTCTCTTTTATTCATCTAGTAATATTTTTTTTTGAAAACTGCAACCAACCACAACCGTTCGGCTGAAATAAATTGAAAATTGAACAAATTTCTACAATTAAAAAAAGTTTTTTTTTTCGGAATTCAACATTATAAAAGAATGAGTGAAGACAACAAACTTGAGTACCAAAGTATGAAGTGGNTTTTTTTTTTCGGAATTCAACATTATAAAAGAATGAGTGAAGACAACAAACTTGAGTACCAAAGTATGAAGTGGTCAGAGCGAAGTAATAGTAGTCAAACTACAATTGATGAAATCTTCACCCATGAGTCCTATGCCAAAATTTGGAATCAAACAATGAACTTTGACACATCAGATGAAAATCATTTGATTGAGTCATATAAAACAAATAGAAGTCTCGATGAACCCTCATTCACACTTTTAATTGTTGCCTACAGTCTTTTAATTTTATTTGGTACGATTGGTAACTCCTTGGTAGTGAGTGCTGTCATTCGAAAACCGTCCATGCGAACGGCTCGAAATTTATTTGTTATTAATCTCGCCGTATCGGATTTACTTCTCTGTGTCATTACAATGCCACTCACACTTATGGAGATACTTTCAACGTACTGGCCACTACCCAGTAGTCTTGTTCTTTGTAAAGTTGTTGGCTCTCTTCAAGCAGTTTGTGTATTTGTTGATATCATCTCTATCACCAGTATTGCTCTCGACAGATATCAGGTAAGTAAGACTTTTTATATTTTATTTTTATTCATATTTTTATTATCATAATGAAACGATATTATAAGCAAAAACGAAAAAAAAATGAAATTTTCATCAAAATGGACGGACGGACGAACGGACGGACGAACGGACGGACGGACGTACGGACGAACGGACGTACGGACGAACGGACGTACGGACGAACGGACGTACGGACGAACGGACGAACGAACGGACAGACGAACAAAGAAATCTAGTAAACTCTTCCAGTTGTGTTGTTTGCGATTAAAAAAATATAAAACTTAAGGTACACATCCTCACATTGTTTAAAGACATCGAAATGATGTATCCTGAAAATGAATAATTCAATACCTTATTTTGAGAATATATAGTGATCATTTCAATTTCAAAATTCTCACGTGTAACATTCAAAATGTAATTGCATCTGCAGTTTAGAGCATCTGTGTACTAAATTTATTCAATTCAGGAGTGAGAGAAAGTACAGCATAAACTAAAATTACAGGCTTCAGGATGACATCCTTTTTCGAGAAAGTTTTATACAAATTTATTTCATTTTTTTTTTAGAATTCATAATGAATTCCTAGTTTTTATTTTCAAAATTTTCTTTTCAAAAAATTTTTGATTGAAAAATATGAAAAGAAATTTGATGGGAGGAGAGAGAAGAAAAAAAATTCCAATTGGAAATTATTATTTTTAACATATGGAAATTTGACCTTTTGAAATCTCCATGGAATTCTATATATGATCTATTATATTGTGACAAAAATAGAAAACTTTTCATGTGTTATACATATACTATAATATATTTGAAAATGGCTTTGATAATCAATTTCTACATGAATCAAGATGAAAAAAAAAATGAAAAATTACTTCAGATTGAATCTTGGACTAATTTATGTATTAACTTTCCAAAGTGGAAAAGTAAAAAAAAAAATGAAATTTCTAAAAATAAATTATCTACAGGATATATTAATTTTTTAGGTACTGACTTTTTTTTTCTACTTTCTCCAAGTTTCATATGATTTTTCATTTCCTATAGTCAGTCCTAAGAGGTGGAGAGATTAAAACTTGAAAAAAATTTTTTTTTTTTTTTTTTTGATTCAGTTTGAATTTTTAAAATTTTAAAGTTTAAGACGTAGGAAGTTGACATATGTGTGTTAATCATCCAATTAGATTCGATTAACATTTGAATCCTTAAGTATAATTGACTGAATTTCAATTTTTTTTTTTTAAATATAATTTTTTGACTATTAATTATAGAAGTTTGGATAAGAGGGTTGTACTTATTTAAGTAAATTCTATGAGAGTGATTTTGAAATTGTATAGTCTTAAGAGTCAAAGTGAGGATTATTAATCTAGTTTGAAGGATTTTGAGAAAATTCATCTGAATCAGTAATAATCTAAAGTGGGCTTTTCTAAAATCAACAAAAAGATGTAAAATTATTTAATCAAAGTTAAGGATATGAAGTGTCTACTTATGAAACTGAGGTTATAATCTCCTTTATTCAACTATTGAATCGTAAAGGAAGAGAAAGTTTGAACAGTTTTATTAGATTTGGATTGTTTACTGAGAAAGAAGAAAAAGTATTAAAAAAAATCCTTATGGATTCTTAGGATTAAGCTAACAAAAAACTTAAAGTCAACAATACTCCAAGAGTTTCAAAATAAAAGTTGTTTATGCAGCAAAAAAAATAATAAGAAGATTGGTATCGTTAGTGGTACCATCAAATTTTCTATAATCATGAACAAAAAACTTACAAGTGTTCTTAATTAAATTACAAGAAAAGAAGAAAAAAAAATTTCACTTCATTGAATTGAAAGAGAAATTTTGAAGCGGAAGAGAAAGTATCATAACCCTTTCCTTCTCAAATATACAGGAGTAAACAAATNTTTTTTTTTTTTTTTTTTTTTTTTTTTTTTTTGAAAAAAAAAAAAATCAAAAAACATTGAGAGGTAGTTATTTAATTGAGCGCGCATAATTTGAAATTCAAAGGCTAGCTCACAACCCACTCAAATGAAATTGAGTATGCTGACTTAACTATTTTTAAAATAATTATTCTAGTACCTTCCCACTTCTCTGTCTAATTGACTTAACAATGAGCCCACACGAAACCTTCATCATCAATAAAATTATGATTGTCTAGAAAAGTTAAAATCAAAAAAAAAAATTATGAGGGGTTTTAGGAGACGATTCGTTCCTGAAATTTAAATATACAGAGAAAGGCAACGAAACCGCACCATCAACAACCTTATTTTATGATCGATTAGGTTATTGTTTAGTTGAAGAAGGTCGCCATTTTGAACATTTGTTATAATTTTTCAGATCTTATTTGAAATTAAAATGTCGGCAGTTCCGCAGGTTAATTATTTTTGATTTTCCATTTTTTTTTGAGGGGGTAGGGTGCGGTTTCGTTGCCTTTCTCTGTATACAGTGCGTTCAAATAAGAAGGCGAAATTTTTTTAAAATGATTTTGCGGAAAATTAAAAATTGAGTATATGTCAAAATTTTACATACATTATGAACTGCTCAAGTTCCTGAAAATCGTTTCTACCAAAGTTTTGTTAACTCTTCTTAACTTAAAAAGTGTCACAAGACTCTAATTTGTGGGATTTTTAAAAACGCTAGTGCCGAATTTTCACCTTCTTATTCGAACACACTGTATATAAAACTAACTAAAATTTTAAATAATTATAACAAATGCTTAAAATAAGATAAATTCTCAATTCTATTTCTGAATTCTCTTCTGAATTTCCTACTTTTATAGCCCCAGTAACACGATAGTGTGATCCGGCACTGATATTTTCAAATTCGACTATGTGGCTTATTTCAATCTACTTTTTTACTATCTTAGACCAATTGAAACTTGAAACTTATGGCTACACTAAATCAGCACTATGAGAATTTAATAATAAATTGAACGAGTGAAAATAAATCAACACAAGGTGACAAGGTGGATAAGGAGTTCAATGACCTTAGAAAATGATAAAAAATTTTTTTTTTTTTTTTTTTTTTTGGGAGATTCAAATTGTTTTGGTTCATAGTTTACACTTAAAAATGCAGTTGTCATAGGAATATATAAATTATTTCACTGTAGAGGTTTCATGCAACCTTATACAGAATTTTTTTTGTCACTTTTATAAAAATTTGGTGAAAGAACATATCAAAAAAAAATTAAATCATCCTGTACTTAGTAATAAGAACCAGAAACCATAGAATCTGAAATTGATTCATAGAAAATTGTAACAAGATTTCGTGACGTGAATCCAAATTGCTAGAAAATTACATTTTTTTTTTATAATAAAATTACAGAAAAGAGCCTTTTATAACTTTATCTTCTTGTTTCAAAAATTTTGAAAATCTTGTACCAAAAAAAATAAATTTTTTATATTTTTTATTCTTATCTAAAGAGTGGAGTTGTGTGCGGTTAGTCAATAAGTAATAGGAGGGTTACTTGAATGATCCGATCCTACTTCTCAATCCCTGATGTAACACAAACAAACCTATACATTCAAGTTTCAAGTTAATAATAACAAGTATTCCTCTTGTTTAAAAAATATAACAAAGTTATAAACTATTATTACACAATGTTAGTCTTTTTCTACAAGTTTGAATTTAAATTTTGTGTTTTCTTTTTTCTTTTTTTTTTTCNCTGATGTAACACAAACAAACCTATACATTCAAGTTTCAAGTTAATAATAACAAGTATTCCTCTTGTTTAAAAAATATAACAAAGTTATAAACTATTATTACACAATGTTAGTCTTTTTCTACAAGTTTAAATTTTGTGTTTTCTTTTTTCTTTTTTTTTTTCTTTTTTTATAAGTTGGTTCCAAAGGTAATAACTTTAAGTGTTGAGAAAATGCCGACAAAAGATGTTGATCCAAGTAGAGCTACTATTAAAATTTAAGAGTATGGGAAAGAATGGATATTATTTTGAAAATTCAAATACTCCCTGTAGATTTTTCTAGGGCCAAAAAAAAAATAAGAAAACGAAAACAACCAATGATCTTCTTCCGCTTGAGAATTACTTTCTCCTATTGTTTATATTTAATATGTCACTTTGGTAAAATAAAAATAAGAATATCTCAACAACTGAGGTCTAGTTGGTAGGGAACATTTTCGATTTGTTTGAACTAAGCTCACCTAACACTCACCCTTATAAAAGAAAACATAAAAGTATAGTTTTTTGTAGTTTTTTTTTTATAGTGAAAGTAAGTATTTGCTGGTTTAGAATTTTCTGAAGATAGTCGATACTTAAACATAAAAAAAAAAAAAAAAGGAAAAAACCGAAAGTAAACTTTTTGGATATGTAATAGATGAATCGAAGGAAATGGAATTAATTTTTTAAATTTTAGTGAAAATTTCTCTATAAGTGAATCTTCTATTGTTTCTTGACATACATCTATAGCCAAGTGGGAAAGAATAAAAAAAAAGTTATATTGAATGTTTTTTTTTTTTTTTTGTTTTTTTTTTAAGGAACCTTTGAATTATAAATTAAAAGAAAATACTTATAGAAAATTTTATATAAGTTTCAATTCCAAAAAGTACCAATTGTTTAAACAAGTTAAAACTTTTTAAGAAGTTGGACTAAAAGTTTAGAGTAGTAAATTTATAAAAAGAAGATGAGAAATTGAGTACTTATTTATACAAAGTATTTTAAATTTTTGAGTATCGACTTTCTTCACTTTTTTTTTTTTAAATCTCGTGGGATTTTGTTACCATGTCATTTCTGATAAGAGGTTTACTTTGGTAAAAGGAAGGAAGAGTAAGAGATTAAAAATTTAGGTTGTTTAAACCCAAATTTTTTTTTTAATTTTTTTTTTTTCAAAAGCTAAACCTAATCTAAAGTCAATTTACTTTTGACTACGACATGAAAAAAAAAGAACAAAAAAAATAGGAAACTTTTTACCATCTTTATAAACTTAAGACATGCCACATGCTGTACGCATCTCGTAGTTGGAATTAATTAAATTGAAAAACTCGGTTAGTAACTTTATAGATTGGAAAACAAAAAAAAAAAAAAAAATAACAAGAAACTAAGATCATTCCCCATTATCAATTTAGTATTTAGAAAAGAAGTGGGAAAAAAAAAACTTTGTGAAAAAAAAATAAGTTTTTGAAAAGAAAGTTTTTTTTTTTAAACTTTCTTTTAGATCAAGTTTTCGACAAATTGGAATGAAAGGTTTATCATTATGACTTGTCAAATATTGAATCTTAAGTAGTTTTCCACTTTTTCTTAGTATTAACCCTACGCCGACTGGAAAATTATTCAGAGTGAAAAAGTTTCTTTACAATTTATCCTATAATGTTCTATCATCTGGAAAATATTAATCCGTTTTTTAGTAAAAAAAAAAAAAAAAAAAAAATCTTTAAAAAGATGTAAGGGTGAGAAAGAAGAAGAAACAAAATTTTTTTCTAAATTTAAGCTAAGATGAAGGTGACTATATGTAAAACAGCTAAAAAATCCACGTGGATTGCTATGACAAGGACCTTGTATGATAATAGAAAAGATTTCCAATTCACTGGAAGATCAAAAGACAAGAATTTTTTTTTTTATAGAAAACTACAAAATCAGTTTCATTTTCATCTTCCGGATTGAATTATTTTATAACACGGTCTCATCGTTTTAGAAATAGATTGCCAGGGGTATGAGAGTTAGAAATTGATTGGAGTCAAATGAAATATTTATATATATACCACACCCTTTAAGTCAAACCTTTTTTTTGAAGAAGAAGAAGATGAAGAATCTAAACCTATCTAAATTTTTTTAGACAAGGAGAGATCATAAAATATTTACAAGCTTTCTCCATCTTCCTATCTAATTCAACGACTTTTTTTTGCAAAACGAGTAGGATCAAGACTTTCTTTTTTTTTCTCTCTCTCTCTCTTGAATGAGAGACAATGAGATCAAACTATTCGATGAAAAGCATATACAGAATAGATAGAGAAGAAGAAAAAAAATCTTAAAATTTTCTTTAAAAAAAAAAAGAAAAAAAAAAAAGCCCGCAGTATTTCGCATATTCGATGGGAACGTCAGCACCCTTTTCCGCGCATCGTTAAACAAAAAAAAAACTCTACGAAAAATTCCCACCCCTAGGGAAATTCACGTCCGTCAAAAAAATTTTCTCTTATGAAAATCTCATCCTAAGAAAAGTCACCCCTTTGAAATTTTTTTACAAATTTTAAATTTAAACTACCGAAATGTTAAAAAAAAAAATTTTTTTTTTCTTCTTAGAGTAACAAATATTTTTACAATAATTATTCCTCCTTACTACGACGACATCTCTTTTCTATCCCATTCATCCCTATGATAATTCCTCCAAAACAATCCCCCAAATTGAGAATATTTATTAAGATAAATTGAAATTAAGTTAAAAAAAAACAAACACTTCAATTCAAGATATAATCAAGCTTATAACAAAATATCAAGAATTTTAAACTTTAGTATTCTTACTATATTAATATTAGGTATAATAAAAAGTCTTACCAAAAAAAGTAAATTCTAGACTCAATATTTGATGATTTATGCTTGATTTATTTATAATTTGTGTGAAGTATTTTTTTTTTAATAAATATAAACCAGTTCCAATTATCAACCAATTATAATTATTGTATAATTATTATACTAGACGTAAATAAGTTGGTCATCATAAGTAAAATTAGCATTATGAAGGGAAATTGTCGGGGGTGAATTTTGTCGGTAAACTTTACAAAAAACTTTATGGATGCACTCTGGTAACTTTCTTGATTGAGTTTTTTTTTTTGATGGACTTCTTTTCTAGAACAAAAAAAAAATCTAAGATTTTGTACATGAGTGAAAGTTAGAAAGTTAGTGAAAATCTGATAAAATTATTGAATTTGAATGAGATAGGATGATTTTTTTTCTTTTGATGATTTTTTTAAGGATTCTGGATTGCCAAAAAAAAAAAAAAAAAAAAAAAAAAAAAAGTCGAAATATTTATGAATTAATTATTAAACTCTTTACTCATGCTGGGACTCAGGTTCTTGTCAAGTCAGATACAAACAAACATTTTGACTATGTAAATTTCTAAAGTGAATTTCCTCTTCATTTTCATTGACTGCTAAACTTTTTCCAACATGCTTCCAAACCTGTTTATTTCCAACTTGGAAATGTCTAGATATAAAAAAAATAATAATAAAACTGAATATAAAATCAAACATAACGAATGAACCAGACGAAATAATTCAAAACTTTTCTTATCTTGATAACATAATTTTAAACTTTTGGATTTTTTTTTTTTTTTTTGCTTTCTTTATTTTCATTTTTTTTTTGCTAATCTTGATTCCAAAAAGTTCCATTTTAAAAATTGATTAGTGTATTTTGTTAAAATAACTTTTTGTAGGTGATTGTCTACCCAACAAATCATAGTTTACAGAGACTTGGAGCAGTACTTGTATTGGTTTGTATTTGGACCTTGTCATGTCTCCTCGCTGCACCACTCTTCATCTGGAGAACAATCAAACATCTTCAAATTGATTTCCCTGCTATTGGACTTAGTGGTGTTGACTTCTGTCTTGAAGAATGGCCTACTGAACATGGAAGAGCTTACTACTCAATTTTTACAATCATCTTTCAGTATTTTGTGCCTGTCACAATCATCAGTTTTGCCTACTTGGGTAAGTCAGACACCTCAATTTTTTTTTTTTTTTTTTTTTTAATTTTTCGTTGAGTCGACACAAATGGAGTCCTTAGAGTGACAGGACAGTGACAACTTGAGCTACCATTCCCAGAAACTAATTGGAAACTCTATTAATCTCTATATAATCCGCTTATTCTTGGCTCGAGGAAACTCATAGACTGAATACAAATTTATCCTACACTCTCATTCACCAAGAAAGTCACAATTTTAAGTCAACTGTCAACCCTAACAACCCCTTACCCCTCTCACATGATACGACCTTAACTAACCGCATAACAAGATCTCATTTTAGACAGGAGGACCATCTTCATCATATTATTTTCCAAAAAAAAAAAAAAAAAAAAAAAAAAACATGGAACCTCATTAGACCAAACAACCTCAAAGTCTAACTGTTAAGAGATTATTAAAAATAAAAAAAAAAAAATAAGAAAATTTTTTATTTTATTTTTTCATTTTTATTTCTTTATTTGGTAGGAATTTGTAAAAAATTGAGATACCGGATGAGACCAGGGACAAGTGTTAACCAAAATTGTCAACGTCCAGGGACATCTGATCGTGATGGTACCCGTGTCCGACGAACAAACATCCTTTTGATAAGTATTGCCATTATTTTTGGAATTTCTTGGATGCCTCTGAATGTGCTGAATGTCGTTGCTGACCTTGACTTCCCATTCAAAGATCATAAGGAGACTTATCTCATCATTTACGCCATGTGGTATTATTATTAAATTTAATAAATAATAACTCATTCTTAGGTTATTAAGAAATTAATTAATTTGAAACTAATGTTAATATTTTTTTTTTTTCTATTGTTGTAGTCATATGGCAGGGATGTCATCGGCCTGTTCTAATCCCCTCCTCTATGGTTGGTTGAATGAAAACTTTCGAAAAGAATTCAAAGAAATTTGGAAATCAATTAAAACTTTTTGTTGTCGTCGAATGGATAACAACAATGGAGAAAGGAGAGAAAGTGCTGTAAGACGTGTTGATCGAGAACAAACAACTGTTTTGTATCGAAAGTCAAAACCATCTCCAATTGAAGACGGTGACATTGAGAATAGTACATTAATTACACAAGTCCTTAAGTGACTTTCTCTCGATGTCCTTTAAAAATGGATCCCATGTAAGTTTATTTAACAATTATAACCAGAAATCCTTAACTATAAGCCATTTCTTGAAAAATTATTAAAAGTTATATGTAATATCTATTTGACTTGTGTGCTAAAGTCACATCCTCTTCAGTTCTCATGTCGTCTCGTCGCTAAGGATGATGACAGACAATTTTTTTTTTTTTTTTTTTTTGTTATTTTTTTTTAAAATCCCAAATTGACATACGTTGTTAGGATATAATCACCATCTCTATTTTAACTTGTGGTATGAACGTTTCAGTGGAAATTTTTTAGAAATATATTATAAAAAAATAGAATTATAACTGTGAGTGAATCTTTCTAATAAATACGCCCCGGGAAAAGTAAAAAAAAAATTTATTTATTTTTTTTTTTTTAATTCAACTAATTAGAATTGAATCTTCCAATTTAATTCAAATTGACTCAATTTAAACTTTTAAAAATTACATTTTGGAGCATCCTTATTGAAAGACACAGTACAATGAATCCACCCCGCCCGCCCCTCTAAACTATTCACAGAAGTGATAGATACTTAATTAGACACTTACTCCTTGGTTGTTAAAAAAATTTTTTATTTAATTTATTTTTGTTATTATTACTATGTTGTGACTGGTTGTTATGGAAAATTTAGACTCCTATAGTCTCCTAGTAGTGTTCCTAGTTCTATTAGCTGGAGTTAATTTAAAAAAAATGTAGACTATATGTTATAATTTAGAAGACGTCAATCTTATGCTCTAGGGATTAGATTAATAGAATTTAAAATACAAAGTCTAATACGCTTTAATTAATTTCCCTTCAGTGGTTTTTGAATAATTACAAATTCTTTGTAATGAAATCGAATATAACACTTGGAGAAGATTTTACCAGATAAGTTGTCAATGTCAAAATTTATGTGAAAGTTTAGTGAACTTTTTGTTGTTATTTGAAACTAATACATAATAAAAATTATTTCTATAGGAGTGGATATCTCTAAATGGTGTCAAGACTCAAGAGCGTCATGAATTTACTTATAAGTCTTGATTCACAACTCGTGAAAGTAGATAGTAAAAGATGAAAAAGTTTTTGGAAAGGCTTTTAAAAGAAAAAAAAAANTCTCTAAATGGTGTCAAGACTCAAGAGCGTCATGAATTTACTTATAAGTCTTGATTCACAACTCGTGAAAGTAGATAGTAAAAGATGAAAAAGTTTTTGGAAAGGCTTTTAAAAAAAAAAAATTTTTTTTTTTATTTTTTTTTGGTAACATTTTAAACTTTTAAAAAACTTCCTAGAATGTACCTGTATTCATACATGCATGTAAATTTCTGAGTTGTCACCAATGTAAAAACAAAAGAGAGAAAAAAAAAATTATAGTGGAGAAAATTTGAGGGTTGGAAGTGCAATTTTGGTAATCTGTAGTGAACTTATTTTTAAGAGAAAGTAAAGTAAAAGTTTTTTTTTTTTTTTTTTACTTACTTTGATGTTCTCTTTAATTCGGAGTAGATACTAGATAGTGATGGTTAAATGAAAGGGAGTGAGGAGTGTATTGTTAATTTATGAGTTTTGTCCTTTGATTGTTGGTAGAGGTCAAAAGAAAGTTGTCACTGAGATGAAAATTTATAGATATCTCATAAGTACTGGACATATTGAAAATGATGATGATGGAGTGAGTTTAGATGTCTAGCCTTCTGTCAAAAAAGAATCAATTCTTGATAAACACTTCGTCTGATTAGATTGAATTTCCGGTGGTTTTGTCACTAGAAAAAGTAAAAGTGTCCAGGGAGTAATCTAACAAATAAAAGTGAAAGTGAGAGTTAATAATTTTAACTATACTTTTACAACTAAATTAGTAACAAATGGATAAAAGTACTTGCCGGAAATAGAACCACACCTCTTGAGCCTTCAATTCAAAATATAATTCAATTATTAAATTTTATTTTATTTATCGAAAATTTTCATTTACAACAACTAAAAGTAACAACTAGATGTTGGAATTGGAGTGTGGGTGTGGACTGAATCGAAGAGAGTTTAAAAAATAATTTACTAAAAATATAACCCAACAATTAACCACATTTATTCATTTATTTTTTTTTATAAATATTATGTATAACTAAACAAAAACAAAAACAAAAATGAAGGAATATGACTTTGACAATACCCAAATTTCGTTGAACCCATCAATTAAAAAAAAAAAAAAAAAAAAAAAAAATTTTTAAGTTTTTGAAATCATTTTTACAGTGAGCCATTTTGAGACTTCCCGCCAAAATAAAAGTGTTTGATAGTTGATCATTGATTCTGTTGATTTTGGACATCTGTATGTCCAAATTTCACATCCCTTCCTATTCAATTATTAACGCTTGTCAGTCTCAAATGATTGTCAGTAAAATATAATTCAATAGAATATACTAAATAGTAGTCGATGGATATAAGAATATCTGCTATAAGGTCATTTTGGTTGGTTATAAGAACAAATTTTTAAAATTTCTTTTTCAACCGCAATGGAATTCATTNCTCAAATGATTGTCAGTAAAATATAATTCAATAGAATATACTAAATAGTAGTCGATGGATATAAGAATATCTGCTATAAGGTCATTTTGGTTGGTTATAAGACCAAATTTTTAAAATTTCTTTTTCAACCGCAATGGAATTCATTTATATACCACAAGAGAATAATTAGTTTCTTCTACGAATATATAAAGACTATATATAAAGACTATATTCATTTTAATACTCAAAATTTTTTGGTTCAAAATCAATTATTTTATATTCATCGACTACTGTATAGTATATTCTAACTATAAGATTACCCATTATTTCCCCTAAGTGTTGCTTCAATGTAAGTGAGAAGTCGTGTTCCAGCATCTGTATTCAAAAGTCGACTAGCCAATGATTTTTCATCTCCAATAAATCTTTAAAAAAAAAAAATNCGTGTTCCAGCATCTGTATTCAAAAGTCGACTAGCCAATGATTTTTCATCTCCAATAAATCTTTAAAAAAAAAAATAAAAAAAAAAAAATGAATTAACACATCAATGTCAATGGAAAATTTTTGAAAAACATGGTAGCAGGGTGATTTTGATGAATGGGTTTAGTCTCAATATCTCTTGAGTAAGAGAACTTAAATTATTAAAGGTCTACCCTTGAACTACTTTGTATTAGTTTTGTAACATAAGGAATAATAGTTTTAGTCTTTCTAAAATATATTTCATGAATCCGTAGTCCATTAGTGTGCCTCATGTCTGTTTGTCGACAGTCTTTCTTATCAGTGGTGGGTCATTTTAGACAAGTTATAGAGACTATCAGTACGGAGAAAGTGAAGCTTTTAGCTATTTTATGGACAGAGAGATAATCCTTAATCTTCATCTAATGAGCCAACACGTCCCATCATTATGACCTCTTCATTCTCCTAAACCAAATGCTTCACTAAAATTTGAAAAATTGCCAAAATCATTTCCCAAAGAGATTTTGTCAAAGAATATAAAGAAAAATTGACATTGGGTCACTGACTTGTTAAGGACTGCTCTTCAGCATCATTTACATTATGAAACTAGTAATCTTAAATAATTTTTTAATACCTCATTGCTAAGTAATCAGTCGTATCTTTATAATACAACAAAATTAAATTTGATTAATCTAAACATACATATACATATAAATTTATATATAAATATTATATCCATGTAGTATTATAAACCTATGTTGACATACAACTCCGGTAAATCAACTCAAGTCATTCTCTAACCTTCAAACTTCCAAACAACATCCATCCACTAATAAAAATAAAATTAATCAAAATGAAATAAGCAACAAAATAAAGTAAGAGTAAATCAGCGGGGTGTCAATGCTCTCTGTGACAGTTTGACATCAAGAGTTAGACACTAAGTAGAGTTAAATTCTAAAATGAGCCAAACAACCTCTCATATTTTGGTTTGAAAAGACTATTCACACCCGCTATAATTAGGGTGACCTTACTTTAACCTAAAATAATAATAATAATAATTTTTTTTTCTAATTTCCCACGTCATTCAAATTCTACTACTAATTATATAAAATTATAATTCAAGTTCTGTAGTGTGAAGTTGGCTCACAGAAAATATAATCCTCAATTTCAAATCTCAAAACAACAAATATGTTGGCTCATTTAAAAAAAATATTTTTGTGTATTGGCTATCTTTTGCTTCTTATGTAGAGAGTTAGTGAAAAGTAAAGTAAACGACTTTGGCTAACCTTGAAGAACAAAAAAAAAATTTTTTTTTCTTTTTTTTTTTGCTGAAATTTATGTAAGAATAGTTTTAATTAATTAACCTACAAACTATTTGAATCAAAGTATTTGTTTTGTAAATTGAATGACTCCATCGAATGGAAATAAAAATAAGAATGTAGTAGTAATAGTGTATAAGAGAAGTAGAGAAGGTTATATAGAATTTATAGGGTTAATATTAAAAAAAAAAAAAAAAATCTAAAATATACTGAAAAGTAATTAGGGTTTTGTTGGTAGAAAGGTTGAGATGTGTAGTTTATTGTTACTATAGAAGAAAGGCCTTAAAGATACATTTTCTAAAAGTAGCTTTTATTGAGAATCAGTGAAGAAAAGAAAAATTAATCCCTTCTCACTTCGACGTCTCTTAAGTTGTTAGAGAAAGCTCTTGAAGATAGTTGAAAAGAGATAGAAAAAACAATAGTGAGTACTGTATAGAGTCATTATAATCCTTAGAAAGTAAGATCATCATCATGGACTCAATGGTGAAGGATTTTCTTCCCCAGAGTCTAATTGACCACCAATGAAGTTACGAGTTTCGACCTTGAGGACTACAAGTGTTACCATCGGATTCACAATACAGAATTTTCTCTCCGAAATTAATACTTTCCAGAGAAATTAATATCCTTGAGAATATTTCTGGTGAAAGTTGGTTATAGAATTACACCAGGAATAATCCTATTCCTTAGCTTTCACATTCTATTTCAAAGTGCTCTTTTTTTTTCTTTTTTTTTTTAAATAAAAGGCCATGTGTTTTTATGATAAACTATACTAGCTTTCCCGACATGGGTCAAGGCTTTCAAAAGTGGTTTCCCCCAAACATATCCCTAAATTTTTACTATCCTCATACGAATTCATCGACAATCTAAAGGCAAAGATGTTTTTTTTACACTACGTTGAAACCCTACTGTGGAAACTGTATCACAATGACGGTGTATCATTCTCATAGAGATTCATTAACTTATAGTTATAGTAATGACAGGAGTAAATTACAAAAAAAAAGAAGATAATAATAATAATAATAATAGTAATACTAATAATAAAATCCAATTTCCCCCTAGGGATTGCCCATTTGAATTTTTTCCAGGTGTAGACAAACCCTGGTTCTGATTTAGATTTCTACACCGCTTTTACGATTTCTTTAGTTAATATATATATTTTGTGATTATTAATAATTAATTATATGTATAATTCATATGTATACCTTGTTTCATCAAGAAAAGCAACTGTTAGAGGTGAAAATTTAGCAGGATCCTGTGCCACTTCACATAGAAGTCTTAATCTACAGTCTTCATCAAAAATATTAAGAGTTGTAAAGTAGTACTCTAATTTCCGTAGTCTCAATTGTACATTTAAATGAGAAGAAATGGGATTGATTGAATGAATAAGTGGTATTTCTTTAGTTTGTGTCATGGAGTCTTCAGTTTGAGTTCCATTGGTTGATTTCAAAGAAATCAAATCAGTAGCTGATGACAAAAGTTGCCATAAGTCTCCTAAGGGTTAAAATCAAAGTACGGATATTGATATTATTGATCTGAAGAAAAAAGAAGTAGAAAACTCTTTCTATTTTTTTGCTCTCACTTTTCTATAAATCCTACCCTTCACCGGTCCTTAATAATAATAAAAATAACTTACTTTTACTGATTTTTGAGTTGATTTTACTGTATAGAGTCCTTTGAGAAGTAGTTGGGATTTCTGTCACGTCCGATTTGAACAGTCCCGCGTTTCTCCTACTCCTCAGTCCATAGATCCCTTCGATATCCCTACAAATTGAGGTTTCAAAAGATTACTAATTTGATTTCTTACGACGTTTCTCCAAAACTACCTCAATTAACCTTATGACATAATTTATCGACTTTTATTATCAAAAATTATCTATCCTACGTTCTAACTTTATATACCTTTCAACCTATCTTCCAACTAAACTTTTTCAATATGGAGTTGGAATACACTAAATTATTACTTTCCAACGCCTCCAATTGGTTAAAAGTTTTTTTTTTTTTTTTTTTTTGTATAAAAACTTACCAGAGAGCGTAGAGTAAAATCAGAACGAGCGGCATAACCAAAAATCAACAACTTGTCCCGGAAGGAATTGATTCTAATTCCTTCATCACATTTCCGGTTGAAAAAAATTTTTTTCTTCTGAAAATGAGTCAAGATTTGATCCCTTGAGGGTTTTCTGTTATCCACTTCACTTGAAAATTTGAGAGTAGAAGGATTCAGAAATCCTATAATATTTAAGATACTTGAGTTAAGAAGGGATTGTAGAGATAGAAGATTGGTAATGCTTTATACTCAAAGTCTTGTCATGCTCGTTGTCGAAGTAAAAACTAAACAAGTACGAAGAGTCTCCGTTCATGATGACCCCATTGACATGCTTCAATTCCGCTTACTGTTATTTCATCATTGTTATGCTTCCGTGGGTTCAGGTGGTTCTTTTAGACCCACCAATTCTCAAAAAGAAACAACAAAATTTACTAAAACCATCAAAAAAAATTAAGACCATAACAATTTTTTATTATTAAACTTGACTTAAAGTGAGTGTAATCAAATCAGGTGTGAAGAAGAATCATCCATACCATTTAATTTATATACAAAAATTAATTTAGAAGGAATTTATATAAAGAATATATTCATTTTCATTACGAATCAGTAAGACTAAGACCTGATTTGGTATAAAAATTTTAGTAAAAAGAAAAATTAAAAAATTAAATCTAAAAAGTTTTTCAAAAAATATATCATAGTTTTAAAAATTTAAAATAAAAAATAAAGAAAAGAAACAGACAGAAAGACAGACAGATATAAAAAATCATATAACCCGTTCCAACTTGGTTGTTCGTGGTTATCAACCGCGCACTTTTTTTTTTGTTTTTAATCTCATGAAATGATTAAGTTTGAATTAATTTTTTTTTGTGATTGATAAGTAGTACTTTTAAGAGGTTATTATAAAAATTTTGTGTGTAATCTTCTTATTTGTTAAGATGGAATTTTCTCCTTTGGTATTAAATGATTCCTGTTGTTTGTAATTGTAGTGGTTATAATTTACAAATTTTAAGAAGTAATTGAAGGAATTGAGTAGACAGGAAGCTCAATCACATTAGAGCACGGAAGGGTGTGGATGTAAAAAAAAAATTAATTTCAATTTAACTTAAGAAGTTATGAAGACANCCTTTGGTATTAAATGATTCCTGTTGTTTGTAATTGTAGTGGTTATAATTTACAAATTTTAAGAAGTAATTGAAGTAATTGAGTAGACAGGAAGCTCAATCATATTAGAGCACGGAAGGGTGTGGATGTAAAAAAAAAAATTAATTTCAATTTAACTTAAGAAGTTATGAAGACTTTTTTTAAAATTATTCCATCTACTCACGCAAACTCATCCAAACTTTGTAGTTTATTGTAGAAATTTGTAAATANATTTTTTAAAATTATTCCATCTACTCACGCAAACTCATCCAAACTTTGTAGTTTATTGTAGAAATTTGTAAATAATTTTAAGGATATTTTGTTTTCTGGAGTGTCTGGATATTATATTTCAGAGATTGTATTTAGCTTTAGATAAATTAAATCCGATTGGTTATATAAAGACAGACTTCAACTCCGAGTCATTATTACAGACAGAGAGAGAGTTCTAAAGAGTCAGGATTAATTCCCACTGACTTCATCAATTCACTTATAAACTCAAGATTAATGAATTAATTTAAAATTAAATAAGTCTCTTTCATATTATTTTCTTTTATTATTTGAGAGATTTTAGACAATCTTCATAGTTTTCTCATTGTTTAGTATAGATTTTGGTTTATTTCTTTTCGTAGAGGTTCCCATCAATCGTCGAGTGCTCCAAGAGCATCTGTGTAGCCTTGGATAATTACATCTTCTGCTTCCTAAAAAAAGAAGAAGAGATTTAATAATAAAAATATTTAAAAAAAANAGCCTTGGATAATTACATCTTCTGCTTCCTAAAAAAAGAAGAAGAGATTTAATAATAAAAATATTTAAAAAAAAAGAAATTATTAATTTAATTTTAAAAATATTATTTACTAAATATTCAATTTTAAAATCTTACTGGAGGATCTTGTTGATTATTACATTGAAGTTGGAGAGATTCCAATCGATCTTTCATCAAACGANAGCCTTGGATAATTACATCTTCTGCTTCCTAAAAAAAGAAGAAGAGATTTAATAATAAAAATATTTAAAAAAAAGAAATTATTAATTTAATTTTAAAAATATTATTTACTAAATATTCAATTTTTAAATCTTACTGGAGGATCTTGTTGATTATTACATTGAAGTTGGAGAGATTCCAATCGATCTTTCATCAAACGAATCAATTCTTTGAACTTCATAGCTTCCTTCTCTAATGTAGTTCCACGGCGCATGAGCAATCCTACTTCATGTGACTTCACATTGAGTAAACCGTGCTAGAAAAAAAAAAAAATAAAAACGAAAAAAAAAAAATATCCGAATATCCTCATCAAAGTTAATTAATTGAATATTATATTTAAGAGGTCAATAATTACATACAAGGTAATCATTTTCAAGGCTTGCCTCCTCATTGTTTTCGACAAGAATCCAAAGATTGTCAATCATTCGTTTAGCCTTGTCAATGGTTCCCTCAAAATCAGTCAAAGGCTCATCATCGCATTCATCAATATTACATGGAAATTTTTTCAAATCTTCAAGAATTTCATTGACAAAGTCTTGATACATTCGAATCTAATATAAATTCAATAAAAAAAAAATAATGAATTGTTTTTTTTTAATCTAATAAAATAATAATATGACCTGGGTGTCTTTGATTTGAAGGTTAAAATTATATTCCAGATTGTCTCTGGCATTGAGTCTCTTAAGATTCTCATAACGACCCTTCATGTCTTCATACTGAGAAAGTGTCTTGACAATNATTGTCTCTGGCATTGAGTCTCTTAAGATTCTCATAACGACCCTTCATGTCTTCATACTGAGAAAGTGTCTTGACAATAAATTTGATATGTGCTGGTACATTGTTTTGTTGAGATGATGTTCGTGCATCTGAACCATTGTTTCGTTTTTGTTCCAAAACTTTGAAGAGGTTCATAACATGCTCTTCAAGTTCTTCAATACCAAATGACTAGAATAAGTAAACTGACATTTAGAAAGTACTTCTTAGGAAAACTTTAATGATAAATACTTTTTAAGTTGATTTGACTTTTTACCTGAAGAGACGTTAGTTTAGACTCCTTGACCTTTTCAATTGTCTTGGCAAGTTTATTATTACGAATCTGTAGGTCAGTCAACTCAGCCAAGAGGTCAGTAACAAGACTACTACCACTTTCAATTTCTTCTGGAATTATAGAACCAGAATCTTCACTTTCAAGTTCTTCTTCTTCAATACCTCCAGTCTCATCATTCTCCGGTGAACTACTTTCTGAAGCAGAAGATGAAACATTTTCCAAATTATTAACTCCAGTCATTTCACTTTCATAATTTAAGATTTGAGTTTCCAAAAATGCTGTTTCATCAATTAGATTTTCGCATTCCTCCCGGAGTGCAAAGACAGCTGCCAATTCATTATCTTCATCACAAATCTGTAAAGTATAAAATGATCAATTAAATGTTCAAAAAAAAAANAAAAAAAAAAAAAAAAAAAATGGAAAAAAAAATTAAAAAAAAGAAAGTCCAAAGTCCTCCTGACCTGAAGACGACGAGTTTCTTGTGAATCGGTGACACTTGTCACTTGGTCATTATCATTATCAATGATTGTTGTTCCACTTTGAATAACCTCCATTGAATCATCAACGGATGTAGGATTTGGATCCACAATCTTTGGAGCGCATGCGCTCCGAAGATTCTCTTCATCTTCCGCACTTCCTGTATACAGAAGTCGATATACCAATTCTTCAAAATTCTCACGACCATCCTCATCAACTCGACTACTCATGATGACAGATGATTTCAAAATGACAAGAAAAAAAAAGATTCAGTTATTCCTGAAACTTTAGTAATTATCAATTGATTCAAAATATTAAAATGTGAGCAAAATCACCGCAGCTCTGAAATATTTTGTTGACCTTTCCGCTACTACTGACTGAACTGGAATGAGAACACAAAACATTCTAAACAAAATTTA
Organism: Holacanthella duospinosa; assembly: GCA_002738285.1. Classification (NCBI taxonomy): domain Eukaryota; kingdom Metazoa; phylum Arthropoda; class Collembola; order Poduromorpha; family Neanuridae; genus Holacanthella; species Holacanthella duospinosa. The sequence goes on along the minus strand of NIPM01000241.1, from coordinate 112,043 downwards.
AAAAACATAACACATACAACCAAACTCAATTGTTGTCATGGAGAAATTAATAAAAAGGATTTAGAAAATGATATCAAAAATCATGAGATTTTCTCACATCTATTATTTTTTTTGTTTGTTTTTTTCATTTCATAATCAAAATTCTGAGAAAAGGAGTCAACAGTATCATACTCTTTGACTCTGACGCCATAGCGTTAGTAGTAAATAATTGCCTACAAGAATGTAAAGTAAGGTAAGGATTTAAGGAAACATTATTTCATAAGTTAGACCTTGACCTTGACCTAGTCCTATGATGCAGTAGATATAAGAATGTGATATAAATTGAATCAAGATGATACAAGTTTTACATGACAAATTCAATCTCCAAGGTAAGGATTTCAAGGTGTTTCTTTTAAGTTCACTTAAGATCAGAGTGATCTTATTGATATTGGATCAAAGGTTCAATCAATAAGATCTAAACAAATAAGTGAAAGTAACATCAACCTTTGAAAGTTAGGAATCAAGACTTTCTTTAATGTCACAAGTATTTATTCTGTCTTTACTTATTACACATTTATGTGAGTAATAAGTGTCTAATGCCTACCGAAGATAAAGTTGGACTTTTTGTGGAATAAAATTCAACCTTATTTCAGAATATACAGGGTGTACAAACGTTTCCTATACCCGTCAATCGTCAACTTTTGTTTACTGTCTTTTCTTTGCCTTTCTTCAAAAAATGACCAAGGTGACTTAATGCGCACATAAGAATCAAAAAGTGGAGGGAACATAGCCAACATGCAACAAATTGACAACAGCTGTGAAGTTAAGGGAGCGGGTTGGGCAATAAGTATTTATTTGATTTAATCACTAGGTCACTATTGATTGATCTAATAGTGATAAATCAATAGACTATTTTCACGATCCAATTGACCAGGTTTTGGATTAACCTCAGAACTTAATAAGATCTTGAAAAATAACTAACTAAAGAATAACTCATTTCCATAAATTTATGATACTGAATTAAATTTATTTTAGACTCTGAAGATTAGGTTATTAAATGTAAGTTTTATTCAGAAGAACTCACCACTGCAAGTTATGTGGACCTGAATTGAAATGCACGCAACTCAACACTAATTTTTAAAACACTTGTACTCTTATGTAAACTTATTCTTACACAAGGAAAGTGATTACATAAACTGCAGTGTTGTGTTCTGAATATAAGGAATTTCATGAATACACTACTAATCTTCAGAGCCCAGAATAAATTCAATTCATTATCATCAGACATTTATGAAAACAAACCTTCGGTGAGTTATTTTCAAAATCTTATTAAATTTTGAGGTTAATTCAAATCCTGGTCAATTGACTTATCACTATGGATCAATCAATCAATGGTTGATCTAGTGATTAAATCAAATAAATACTCATTGCCCAACACGTTCCCTTAACTTATTAGTTGTTGTCGATTTGTTGCATGTTGGCTAAGTTCCCTCCACTTTTTGATTCTATGCGCGCATTAAGTCACCTTGGTCATTTNTGATTCTATGCGCGCATTAAGTCACCTTGGTCATTTTTGTGGAAAAGTAAAGAAAGCACAGTAAACTTTAATGTGGAACACACTGTATCTTACTTAAAATTTTTTTTTTCTTTTTTTTTTGTGAGTAATTACCGTACCGTACTAACAACCACGTTATTAGTAAGGTAAACAAAGTTTGAACACTCTGTATAAAGTACTGAGATGAATGAAAGTGATTGATTGAAGTTGTAGTTAGTTTATACATTTAGAATTGATCCATATAAAATTAGGGTTTGATGAAATAAAAGTTGTTGATTAGATTACCTTAAGAATTGAAGAGAAAAGTCCATCTCAAATTCCAAATTTCTAAATTTAGTCCAAACTGAAACTTAAATCCCTCAATAGAGACTTAAAGTTGTTGAGAAATGAAGAGGAAATAAAAATTTCCAATTTCCTTTGAAATTTCACTCTCATGTGAAATAAAACAAAAAAATTTTTTGTTTTCCAACCCTGAAGAAAATTTGATAAAAGAAAATAAATAAGTCAACATCAGTGAATAAATTCATTGCAATAAAATCTTGACTTTATTAAATCCAAACTTTTGAAGAATGGAAATACTTTTTTTCTTTTTTGTAGAATTAGACAACAATGATTGGGAATAAATATTAAAAACAAAATAACGAGGAACAACAGAGTTGTTGTTACAAAAATAATTTTGAATTAATAATAGTCAACAAACAGTTTAGAGAACAAAAGAGAATAACAATGGGCTGGGATTATTATCGTAAATTTCTTTCTTTTTAGGAAATGACAAAGACTCAAATTGACAACAGTATCATTTTTTTTTTTTTTTTGAATTAAAAAAAAAATTTTTTTTTTGAAACGGAGAGTATTATAGGGGGTCACCTTTGGATCATTCTAACAAGAGTATTGTCAAAACCGTGTCAACTTTATATTTGTCTCTGTCAGTTAGTGTATAGTGTAAAGTAGTAGTAGTGTCCAAATATATGTGTGTGTGTCAGAGGTCACTTTTTTTTTTCTTTTTTTTTGGTACAATATCACTTTGAGTCTCTGTGTCATGGGGGCTCTTCTACTTTAATGTCTATTATAAAATGTCACTTGTCACTACCTTTAAGTCTCTCTAATAAATGTCCAAACCATCATGTCCGCAGTGTCCTTGGTAAAATTCGTCATTCTAAAGTAATATTAAATATTTTTGTACACTTGTGCCCAAGTGTGTCGAGTTATGTCACAAAGGGGTGACAAAGTCTCTAGTCCAAAAATATATTACAAAACTTAAGTGTCAATTAGTAATTACTTAATAAAAAATATTCTTTTTTAAATGTCAGTCTTTGGTTACCAAGTGTAAAGTGTTTTGAAGTGAGTTGATTAAAAAAAAAATAGTTTAAAGTTATTAGAGGTTGGATGTCGTCCCGTGAGCAAATCAAGTCAAAAAAAAAAAAAAATATTGTCTCGATATGGATAACCAAGGTGAAAGTGAAAATTGTGAGCAAATTAATTTTTTTTTTTCAGTGTGTTTGTGTGTGTAATGTGCCATGGTTCTTCCATACTCGTGTGTCTTGATGAGTAAATTGTTGTGTTAAATCGGACGTCGTCAGGAAGTTCCTCAGTACGTCTATTGTCTAAGATTCCCCACTAATAAGGTCAATTAATTAATAACCCAATTCCATTTCTATCCACAGTTGAGCCGAATTACATAATATCACTTTGGAGACTGTGAATCAGATAATTCAAATACAGAGAGATTCCTAAAAAAATTTTTTTTTTTTTTTCAATTATTTCGCCACTTTCTCCGTTTGGAGAAAGTGTTTGGAAGCCCGAAGAGAAGGAAATGAAGAAAGGACGAGACAGACTTTTGGCTACTGGCGATGATCCAATCTACAAGAAAAAGTAAAAAAAAAAAAGAATTATTTTACAAAAAATCAACTATGAGTAATAACTAATAAGACTTAATTATTTTAAATTATTAACTAGTCAAACAGGAACTTAATGAGGTGGTTGGTTGGATGTTGGATGTGAATGAACTCGGCCCACTCTCATCAATATCTAGGTCAAGGGTCAAGTTCACGTGCTCAAGTTCAGAAAATCCTGTCCGACTGGCTCTCTTTTCTACTTTTTTTTTTTTAATTTTTTTAGCTAAAATGTATGAATTTTTTTTTATCTAACAGTTCTCTCACTTTATATCTTCAAACTACTGCCAAAATCTTTATCTTTGTAGGTCAATCTTTCTTCCTCATTTTTGGTAATTAGAGGCGTTGAGGTAAAACAATCTCTAACATCTTTTACATGATGCACCATCAAAAAAGGGGTAAGAAATTTAACAAAAACATACAAAACTGGTTATACTACTATGGGAATCATTTAAATTAAGGATTTACAACTAGTTAGAGAAAACTAGGTGGGGATTAAATAGTTGAAAAGATAAGTAAAAAAAATCTCGTAAATTTAATCTATTTTGGGTAATAAATTTTGAAAAAGGTGGATATTTGACCCTTACCCGGGTTTACTGGCTTTTGTTGTAGGCGTCATATACTTTCTCAATGGCAGACAAGACTTTTTCAGCTGTCCCAGCAATGTTGTATGATCTGTAAGATCCGTAACTGCTGCTGGCACCATTACTTCCGCTCCAACCACCACCACTGCTGTAACTGTCTCCATATCCTGAGTTTTTACTCAAAAGTGGATAGATGACTGTGAAAGTGAAAAGATATGTTATATAAATACTAAGATTTTGAATTTTTTTGATTTATAGGAATTTGAATGGAATTAGTAATGAAGATAAAAAAAAATGTAACCTACCTGCAGCCAAGGCCAAAAGAACAATGATAGCTCCAAGAGCAAGGAAGAGACCAGTACTGAGGTCAAAGGAGAGTCCAGCATAAGTGTAACCGTAGGGATCATGACCACCACCTCCGTGACTTGGGTATGAATTGTAATGATATTGTTGAGAATATCCACCACCTCTTGTGGCTTCATCTGCTACAGCTGGTGACTTTGCTTCACCATCAGCTCTTACTCCAGCCAAGAGGAGAAAAGCAATAGGAACAGTCAAAGCTACTATACGGAACATTTTTTGGAGGTTGAAGGGTTGGTGGTAGTAAGGGTTCCTGAAGTAAATCTGGACCTGTAAACCGGAAATAGAGAGATGTCTTTAAAAATAAAACTATCAACTTGATCCTGGAGATTTTTCTGGAAACTTTGTCCAAAAATATAAAAGTAAGAACTCCGACTTGTTAGAGAGAGTGAGAGAGAGAAGATACTCAAAGGGTCACTCTCAAGAACACTTATTAAATGATTGAAGACACAACTGGAAACGTATCCAAGTAAACCTAAACACTCTAACTAATTTATATAAAAAATAATTATTAATTAATAACTCACCTGAGAGAAGGGTTATTTCTCTTGGTGGTAGTGACTCTACAACAATCGGATGCTGTGTGATCTTCAGTGAGGCTCTCTACCATCTCTTTATACCTGACCTCACTCCCCTCCAGCTACTATTCTTTCACAATTTACAAGAATGAGTAAACTAACAACAATACAACTAGTACAACAATACAACTTACTCATTCTCAAAGGACCCATCCACTTCTTCAAACCCCCCTCTTCAATACTCTTGAACTTGACCACTTTAAGAACGCTACGCAGGGAGAGATGGATGATCTACATTTCTACTTTTTTTTTTATTCATTATATTTAACGGAAACTGCATTAACAAACTCCGGTTCAATGTGGCTCAGGATTGGTGGATCCTCTTAGGGTCATCATTTTAGTAGAAAACATTTCCCACCGTGTATCGATTTCTCTTCGGTATGTAAGAAACAAGGGCCTCAACTTTCCAAATTCAATCATCAGTACTTACTAGTCAAAAGGGCATCGACAGTAATTACACCTGTGTACACAAGGCAAGTTCACTGTCAACAATTTCATACGATTTCTTATTTTTTTTTTTGTTTTTTTTGAACCATTCAAGAATGATTTCATCATTCAGAACTTTACTTCCTCCATGCCATAACTCGTTTACGTTTCCCTAACTTTCACGTGGTTCTTGTGGAGGTGGGAACTTTTAAAAATTAGAATTAAAATGATTTACTCACTCACGACAACATGCTTATGAAAGTACTTTTTACATTAGGTACATCAGAATTTCGGAATATATTAAAGGATATTAAATTAGTTATGAAAATACTGTTTTCAATGGGATATTAGAAAATAAAAGTAAAATATCCGGAGAAAACAGAGTCAAAAATAAGTAATTGTTAAAAGTAATTTTTCAAAAATATTTAAAAAAAAATGTGTGGAGGACATTCACCCCTAGAGACTCACAGTCGTCATTAGGATTGTAATCAAAATTCGCGGCATTATTTAAAATAATCAGGAATTAAATTATAGAAATAATAGTATAATTCTAGACAAAAACTTTATAAATTGATAATAAACGGTTTATTAAAGTGTTAAAGTTTTAGAATTTGAAGCATCAAACCTTAATTTTACCCCAGGCTCAAACACTTAATCTAAACAGCTCTAAAGAATTAATTTTTATCTAACCTAAAGAATATAATACTTAAGTATAAAGTTTCACCATATAATCATATTTAAAATTAAATTTTTAAAATTTCCCAAAATTTTAGAATTTCCAGGTATCATAGTCCGGATTTTGAATTTATTTTTTTTTCATTTTCATTCTCTTATGGCTTTCGCTTGGGTAAATTTTTATACGTGCGTTTAAATGCGTTATTAATTTAGAAACTAAGCAGAAATTAGTGTGTCTCAGAGCATAGACATATACACACATTAGACAAAAAAAAAATAAAAAGTAAATCCAGGTGTATTTATCAAGTATTATATCAGATCCGTCATCTCTGACACAATAATAGGTTGGAATTGGAATTAAAATGTTATAATAATAACAATTATTGAGTGCCGCAGTTGGGATATGGTCTGTTGATTTTGATTTTGATGGGTCAATTGAAATAGGTCAACAGAAAAAAAAATTTTTTTTTTTTGGCACATGAGGGCAAGGAGTCACGTCAACAATTAATTGGCTAAAGATGATGAGTTTAGTAGTGGTATGGTATCCAGAGTGTAAAGGTTTTTTCTTCTTCATCCTCTATGGGTCCTAAAAAATACAAAATTTTGTGTCGAAATTTAATTTAGTTCGACAATGGGCAAAAAAAAAAAAAAATTTTTTTTTATTTTTTGGCCTGGTTCCATCATGGAGGACATTATAACATATTTTATTTTATTTTTTTACAAGTACCGCAAGAAATGATCGGTTTTCTTGTAAAGAAATCTACCTGTTGGACAAGGTACTAGGACACAAGGGTCAAGATCATTGAAGGTTACACGGAAGTTGGTATGATGAGAATGAGAAGGAGGCTTTCTAATTCATCTTCTTTTGCGGACAGTGGTTTCTTACACTTTGCAAAAAAATTTTTTATAATTTTTGCAAAGAAAAAAAAAACTTGTTTTCTTCTCATTGTACATACAACATAACCAACTATCCAACGCCTCGTTCAAAATCTTTTTATCATTATTCATTATCATTATCAATGAGTTACTTTCTCATTTTCAATGATCAAAAATTCATTCCAAATTGACGAATACTAATTTAAAAAAAAAAAAAAAAAAAAAAAATTTGTATCTAAAAAATACAGTGTTTTTCATAATGTATAATACAGTGTGAAAAACTTGTTAAAGTTAGAACCAAAACTTGTCAAGGCCATCATATTTTCTTATGATATTATCCTTAACCTTGATAAAATTTGGTTCTAGATTTAAACTTTTTTTTTTTTTTTTTGAAAATGTGAGTTTCACTCTGTACAAAATGACCAGTGAAACTAAAAATAATTCTACTGCGTGACTATGATGCTCTATTTTCTACGATTTCTGAATAGAAATAAAATTTTATAAAATAGACATTGGAAAAAAAAAATGCTTGTCATTGATGATGAAAGTTTTGAGGACTTTCTCTTCCGTATTCTGTATAGACTCTTCTCAACTTTCTCTCATCATAAACTAAAAGTATAACACAGACTCTAATAATAGGTACGGGAAATAGAGAAATTTGTTTAAAATTATCTTATTGTTAACTCACTCTGGAGAATACCATTTCTCAATTTTCATCATTATAAACTTTTTCTTTGATACAATCTACTTTATCTTCATCATCTAAAAATCATTATATGAGAAGACATAGCTAGATTAGATTACATCTCACACTTTTTACTTTATTAGACATCACATTCACAATACCATCATCTCACCTCACTTTTCATCATTCTCTTTCATCTTTCACACTTTTTTTTTCTTTTACCAAACTTCATACTATAAACAAAGAATATTAATAACTTTTTAAAAAAAAAAAATATAATATAACATCATAATACCACACGCCACTTTTATATTAGTGATGAATTGAAAAAGATGAATTTATACTAAATTAAGACAAAATATACTATTATATATTTTTCTTAATTATTTACTTTACTTATATTATTCTATTGATTAAAAAAAAAATTTTTTTATGTATAAATCTCTACTACTAATACTATTACCGCGTCCGTGGAGGTGGAGGTGGGAAGGAAAATTTGTAAAAAAAAAAAAAAGGTTCGAAATAATGTTGTTAAAAAAGTGTTAAGACATAATTTGTGGTGAGAAAATGATACTATTCATTTCTATTGAATAGTTTTGTTTTCTTTAAAGAGTATGAGAAAAACAATAGAAAAAACAAAGAGCATTCAACCTCATTAATACTTTAGCTTTAAGGATGAAAGTTTAGTTAGAAATCCAAAGGAAAAGTGGAAAGACAACTTTGGATTACATTAACATTATGGAATAATGGGATTAATAAGTGTATTACTTATGTCGTCTCAGTATTGTCTACTCGAGCCTCCAAGCTTATCATAATATTTATGAACCTATAGTTACAGTCTCTTTTTTTTTTACTATCTCTTCCAAATAATCACATATCAGACGCTTAGTAATAGTAATTCTTAAGACAAACGGAAGGATGTGCACTTAGTTCCCCATTATACAAAAAAAAAAAAAAAAAAAAGAAGAAAAAAAAATTAGTAAACTTTACTCTCATTTGCACTAAGGATTATAAAAAAAAAATAATAATATGAAGGACAGGAAACGAGTGTGTGAATTGGCCTTCTTTTGAATACATTCATGTTCTGAATTAATTTAGGCCAGGAGGACATTTATGCAGATTACTAACACTGCCCTTTTGTTGACATATTATTTAACCAATGAAAAAAAAAATTTTTATAAAATATAAATATAACTAATAATAATAATAATAATAATAATAATAATAATAATAATAATACATAATAGTGATAATATAATAATAACATGTTTTCAAGTTGATAGACATGAGAGCGACAGACAGATAAAAAATATCTCATAACCCTCCTCCAACCCTGCTGTCCGCGGGTTAAAAAATGAAAAAAATTAAAAAAAATGTCATAGGTGGATTCGAATTAATTGAATAATTAATAATCGGATAATAATACATAATATTAATTTGTATCATGAATTTAAGTAATAAACTAATTTCACCATTCCATTGTCTCACCATGTCATATTCATAGTTACAACAATAGAAAAGAACAACAATGACTAAAAACTCAACAACTTTATTAACAAAATGTATAATTTGTTTTTAATAATAACGGTTAGTTTAGTATGTATCAAATAATTAGTAAACTAGTAATTTTTATTTATTTTTTTTTTCAATTCTTCTTCAAACCTACACACAAAAATTTGTTTTTGAACAAAAAGTAAATAACTTACTTAATTATAACAGTTATTTACATAAGTAGTAGAGATACTCATACTTATGGACTAGTTTGATTGAATTACAAACAAAGTGTAGAGAAATTATCGGAAATTAAAAGAATAGAGTCTAAAAAGGAGTAACTAAAAGTCCATTGTTTTAAGTTTTTAACCCTTTAAGGTTTTTGGGCCAAAGTATTTTTTTTATTTTTTTTTTTTTAAAGAAAGAAAGAATCATTGGAGAGTATTATTTATTAGTAATAAATAATGTTTTGTAAAGTATGTCGTCAAATATTACATCCGTGAAGATGAAACCTAGATTTTTTTTTTAACACCAACATCCTATCAACTTGAAAATTTTAACAAAAACATCTCACATCAAATTTTAAATTAATCTTAATATGTACAAAGGAGTTAGGATAATCCACTTCATCTCTCATTTCATTAGTAAAAACTTATTTCACCTTACAGGTGTAATGAAAACGTAAGAAATTATGTCTAAAATGTTATGAAGAAGAGGAAATCATAAGAACTTAAAAATAAATAACTACACTTCAATTTATCAAAATTTACTATATAACTATATAACTTCACTTCCAATGGAATCTTGAGTCTTGACCGGAATTGTATTTTTTTTTGGCAAATAAAAGACCCTCAGATTAAAGAATTCAATAATGGGATGATGGAAGAATCCCATTGATTGTAAAGATGTGTAATTTTTTTTTTTTTTTTTT
>NIPM01000241.1:0-101978 GCA_002738285.1 Holacanthella duospinosa | reverse complement strand
AAAAAAAAAAAAAAAAAAAAAAAAAAAAATAAGCGGGACAGGAAGTAATTTGACCCATCGGAAAGGATTGACCTGAGAAGGAATTCATAAAAATGATGACTGACCACTCAAGCCCTACTGCACTTTTGATCTTACGGTTCCTTAACTCCTTTGCAAAAATATTACTATTAAAACTTGTTCTTCTTCGTCATCTTCAACAGACTCAAGTTGAACCGAAAACAATATCACCACAAAACTCATCTTGCAGGATCCATTCATAGTCCAAATAATTTAAAAAAAAAAAAAAAAAAAAAATATTATTCTATAATATCTTACTTTGCTTGACTTCCAGAAATCTCTATTATTTTTGAAATCCGTCACCATTTTCTAGAATCAGGAGAAATGAATATGAAAAGCATTTAAAGCTAAACTAACAGAAATTATGAAATTTAGTAATAATTAATAAATAAAAAAAAAAAAAAAAAAAAAAAAAAAAAAAAAAAAAAAAAAAANCGGAGGTTAGGTAATTCATAATGGGAACATAAATCATCCCTAATGTTCTTCCCATCAGGCCAATTATTGTCAATTTACTATTAATCATTTTAGTAATAATAAGTTGACAAAATTTAAAAAAAAAATTTTTTAATCCCGCAACATCTAATAACTGTTTATCATTTTTGAATCCTGTGGACTCAAGATTTAGAAACAGGTTTGTAAAAAAAAAAAAATAAAACAAACAATTAAAATCATCTTTATACATTTTTGTAAGTAACCTATTATCATAAGGCTACGGACATAACATACATCTGTGGACTATTTAGTATTATACTCAATCAAGATTTCATTTCTTCTGTCGTAATAATTGTATCTAATTCTTCTAACAAATCCTTCTCATTGGTTGATTCAACTCTACGCCTTTTTTTTTCACCTAAAAAAAATAAATATCAAATAACAAAATCTTATATGTTATTATAGACTATTCACGATAAATCATCAAAGATTGGCTAAATATATATAAAAAAAAGGGTTGAGTTTGACTCATCCTAAGAACCAATCTGTAGAATAATTGAATTTACAAGTTTAAAAATAACCACAAAAACTCCGCCCATAGCAGGTGTCATTCATGAGCAAAAAATACAATTCTTACACTATACTCGTTATACACTCAATCAGTCAAATTCAACTTTTTTTGATTATTAAAGGTTTTGAAGTCAAAATTATTATAAATTATTTTAAGGAAAAAATTTTTTTTCGACTTAAATTTTTAATTTTGGACTAAAATAAAAAATAAATGAAAAAAAAAAATTTTTTTTGCACTTAAATTTTAAATTTGGACTAAAATAAAAAATAAAATGAAAAACTAAACAAGATGTAAGTTAATTTACGAGAACTCGGGGAAAATTTGATTATAAGACTGCATTCTGCTCGAGAAATTGCTTTTATAAATTTTTAACTCTAAAAAAATTTTTAACTCTAAAAAAATTTTTTTTTAAATCCAAAAAGTGAAGACTCAACATTTTATACAGAGATTAATTGTTTCAAAAAAAAAAAAAAAAAAAAAAAAAGAACGGTCATATATGTTATATGGGTTCCTTTTCATTTCTATTGTTCTCAAAATGGTTTTATGGTTTTGTCAAAAATTTAATTGTTAAGGTCTAGTTGGAAAGGGTTGAATATGGTTAATTAATAATCTAAAACTGGATTTTGGATTGAAAAGGAAAACCTAGACAGTAAGGAATTAATTTACAAGCTAAAGACTAAAGAGCTTAGTTGTAAAATTTGAAAACAAATCAACTTTCACAACATAATATAAAATTACAAAGGAATACTTATTTTTTTCTTCTTCTTCTTCTTCTCTAACCTATTGAAATATAATGAAAATATTATTAAAAAATCATATCCACGGATTAGTTTTAGAATTAAATTTCCCAAANTAAACACGAAAATTTGAAAAAAAAAAAAAAAAAAAAAAAAAAAAAAAAAAAAAAAAGAGAACAGACAGGTAGGTGGATGAGTTAGTTTCACTTTCGTAAAATAAAATTATTGTATAAACCTTATTAAGTTTGAATGAGATTGAGACGTGATTGGAATAATATCGGATAGAAAAGACAACAATGGAGGATCATCTCTAGATTTTTCTCATCAATGACCTCTGACTCTCTCCCTTAACATTTTGTTCTCAATTCTTCTCACTACCCAAGAGCTTACACTCAATCCACTCTCTTTTCGTGATCCAAATATTAAAAAATAAAAAAAAAACTTTATAAATTAGAAAAAAAAAAAAAAAAAAAAAAAAAAACTTTACAGATTTATTATACCTTACACTTTGAATCAGGGGAATTTGAATTAACATAATCCGATATTACTCTCACCGACAAAGACTCCACGAGGAATAATAAACTTTTCAAATCAGTTTTTAGGTTCACACGGATAATATTTTTTAACAAGGAGAATTAGATACTTTCAGAAAGGATTTAATGAGGGACACTTACAAAACTTATCCAAAAGCTCAATTTAAGGACTTTGAATATTGGCTTTGGCATCCTAAAGTAGTGGAAGTGAATACAAACTTTTTTAACAATAATTATTAGTTTACTCAACCTAATTATAAATTAATGTAATAACTCACCATCTCACCATATCCCATCTTAATAAAATAATACTCAATATGTCTAAAAAAAATAAATTAAAAATCAGACTTACAAAATTTCTTAAAAAAAAATACATGTTGAAAAATGTAGAAATATGACTTACCTGCGACATAAAGTACTTGTTATAAGACATGGATGAATTTCCGACGTTGAAGTTAACCATTGTCACACCTGTTTAGAATTTATGGGAATGNACGGATAATATTTTTTAACAAGGAGAATTAGATACTTTCAGAAAGGATTTAATGAGGGACACTTACAAAACTTAAGGACTTTGAATATTGGCTTTGGCATCCTAAAGTAGTGGAAGTGAATACAAACTTTTTTAACAATAATTATTAGTTTACTCAAACTAATTATAAATTAATGTAATAACTCACCATCTCACCATATCCCATCTTAATAAAATAATACTCAATATGTCTAAAAAAAATAAATTAAAAATCAGGCTTACAAAATTTCTTAAAAAAAAATACATGTTGAAAAATGTAGAAATATGACTTACCTGCGACATAAAGTACCTGTTATAAGACATGGATGAATTTCCGACGTTGAAGTTAACCATTGTCACACCTGTTTAGAATTTATGGGAATGGAAGTTAAATAATTTTAATCTTGTAAAGTTCTTGGTNGGAAGTTAAATAATTTTAATCTTGTAAAGTTCTTGGTATAATTAGTGACAATAACACTCTTGTTCATTTAGAAAAAGAGGTATTAGCTGGTACTGATTTAAGACAAATTAATGAAATACTTTTCTTATAAATAAATTGATTTTTTTTTGTTTAAAATTAAGCAGAATTATCGGAACTGCAAGGGACTGATTTTGAGACCCATGGATTCTTTTCCAATTTCAGAAACCAAACAAATTGTACAGAGGTCCCCTTGGAATTTTGGCAGAAAGGAACCTGAACAGAATGGACACTTAATCTCTGGCTTCCCTCTGTAAATCGGTTTGTAGGATTTTCCACAGACGTTGAAGGGATTGTGTTCATCGTAATCCATTGGAGACTCATCAACTGGATTCTTCTCACAGATCTGAAGAAGTTTTCTTGTCTGTTGTGCCATATCTGGTTTAGGTCCTAATTCCAAAAGACGTCTTGCAAATGAACCTGCACTTCGATAATTTTTTAATTTGAATGCTAAATTCATTGCTGTTCTCAATGTTAACATCAAATGAACAGGTTGAAGAGCACAGTGTGTAAAATAGGCCGCCAATTCACAACTTCGTTTCTGAACATCTATACTATCCTTTGGTAATTCTTTACGACAGAGTTCCATTTGAAGACCTGAGAATCATAAATTATTGTATTGGGAATTTATTTTTGAATATATATATATNCGACAGAGTTCCATTTGAAGACCTGAGAATCATAAATTATTGTATTGGGAATTTATTTTTGAATATATATATATTTTATATAGAAATTCTACTTACCGATGATATATTCTCTACACATGGAGATAAGTTCTGTTGNAATATATATATATTTTATATAGAAATTCTACTTACCGATGATATATTCTCTACACATGGAGATAAGTTCTGTTGCCTCTGCAATTTCTGGTTTTGTTTCAACAACTAGAAGAGGAATGTTTAGCAAGAGTTGACGGAATTTTTCCAGAGCTTCATTGAATTTCCCCATTGTCGTCAATTGATAACAACTCTAGAAATTCAAAACCCATGAGTTTTTATTACAATGGAATGTGATACTTACTTACCTGTAGTCTTTGAATGAGGTCGTTGAGCTTGAGACCTATAGCTGGAACTTGAGACTTTGGGTCTTTGATGTTCCTCAGAGGATACAAATAAAGTGTCGGTGTGTCAGGAAGTGCATGAAAGGCTGAACGAGACCGTGAATAAGTGGATACAAAGAGCTGTTTGAATGGAGCCAATTCCACTACACCAATTTGATCATGGAGAAGACGAGCTGCTGATTCAAAACTACCAGCTAAAATATGATCAACAACTAATTTGGAACTATTGGTCCATTGTTGAGGTGGGGAAACACCACGTGTTGGAGCAACAAAGTAAGTCCCATCCCCTTCTCCTTGGGTAGTAGTCTCCGTATCTACTGGAAGTTCCAAATCATCATCAACATCCCAACCACCACCTAAAATTAGTTTCAAGTTATAAAACTGGTGCACATTCAACAATTTTTCGGTTGAATTATTAATATGTTGATTGACCTTCTTCCCCAGCCGAACCAGCTTCAGCCTTATCCAAAGGATTGTCATCATCCAACCCAAGATCATCGTCTCCCCAACCACCAGATGGAGTCACATCCAAATCTTCACTTGTCAAAACTGTAGTAGTAATAGCACCTCCTTTGCTCTTGGCTAGAGCAGCCCCTTCAAACAGACTCTATATAAATTTTCATAAACGAGTTTAGATTTTCCAAATTATAGAGACCAAACTTACTAAAAACAGAGACTAAACTAAAAATTCTTTACCTTTGATACTGTCAAAAGAGGCCAATTGCTCTCAGTTTGAATTATTGGAGGACTTGGTCGAAGAAGTTCAGCAGATTCACTTGGTTCCAAATTATTAGCTTGATCTTCATCCAACAGTTCTTTCAGACTCTCTACTTCTTCATGAAGTCCATAAGTTAGTGCAGTCAAATAAGCAAGAGATATCTGTCCGCTCCCCTAAGAGAAAAAATATAAAAAAATTTCAGTTNAAGCAAGAGATATCTGTCCGCTCCCCTAAGAGAAAAAATATAAAAAAATTTCAGTTGACCAACGGAAATTAAAAAAAAAATCAAACACTTTTACCTTCAGGACTTTGATACGCTCAGTGACATCACCTAGTAACAATGCGTTCTGGTAATGCGATGAAACGTCTTTCCGAACCTCTGCAATTTTCATCATCCTCTTTAATTTATCAAAATTTCCAGTAATTAAATAGAGGAAAGTCAATTTGTCGAAATTTTTTGTCCTCTGATAGCACATCTCAACAACCTAATTTTGCAAATAAAAGTTAGTAATATATTCATTACAGTATTTTCTCACTATGTTTTACTTGATGATTTCCTTGGAAAAGTGCTGCTTGTCCCAATTTCTCCCAACAAAGTTTATCATCCAAGGTCTTGGCAGCTTCCAAACCAATTTCAATATTTCCACATTCCAGTGCCAGCGCAAAGCGTGTTCTTTCATCCTTGACAAAGTGAAGTGCTACTTCTGGGTAACCTTTCTTTTGTAAATATGAAATAATTGATTGCCCCACCAATTTTGCATTTCGGACCATATGTAAAACCTAAAGAAATTTCATGCATAATTTATCGTTTAAAGTTCAAGGGAATAACGGTTAAGTAGACTCACCTCTTCGTACTTGCGATTGATAAGAGCCAATTTGAAACGGTATTCTGTGGGATCAATGTTGAGAACACATGCCTTGGCTTGCCGATCCAAACAAAAGACTTGATGATTCCTGATTTTGGTTATGTAAATGGGCAAATCTAGTGTCCGAATAATACCACTGTCACTATAACCATAAATTTTATCTGGGTAAGTACAGCATTCAAAATTGTGAACTTTAGTACGTCTTTATCTAACCCATTCAGCATTCCATATTTGATGTGGTTGCTGGTGGTATATATAAAGACTCCCGAGTCATCCCAGGCTCCAGACTTCACATGAGTACTCTCCTGAAGTGTACAAAGAATCTGAAGTTTTCGATTACAGAGCGTAATGGTTCGCTTGGCAAGGAGTGCAACATAATTCAATTCGTTTGCCCAATGAACGTATCGAACTTTTGAAGCTTTCACTTCACCCAGTACTCTAAAATTAGATGAGTTTTTGAATGGAAAAGATTATTATTGAATTACAGTGAACTGGAGCAAAAAGTGTACCGTTTCTGCTGGACATCGAAGAGAGTAAGTAACTCAGGTTCTCGAAGAAGAAGCATTCCAGTACCAGCATAGAATATTTCATCACAGTTCGGAGCTTGGATTTTCTTGTTTACTTCATTCTTCAGATTCTTAATCAATAGCTAAAAGGAATCAGAAATCCACAAAGATTACTCCACAAATCTAACCATTATGGATGAGAAATTAAATATTAACTCACTGATTGGTTTCTATCCAAGACAGCAAATCGATTTCGTGCAACCCAAATACAAGTCATTCCAGAGGATTTCTTACAATCTGGAGTTTCATTAGTTTGCTCACTGTCATTTGGAATAGTGTAGAGTTCGTAACTACTATTCTCAATATTTGTTGCTCGAATTGTCAACAATACTGCATTCTCCATTGCATTGTAAGACATGCTGCAAAGGTACAGATTAGCAGGTAGAGATGATGTGCATAATCATAAAACCAAACAAATGAGCTACATAAATAATCAATTCTACCTATATACTGGAGCTCGGTTCCCGCCTCGCAGTTGCATAATTGCAGAGTCCTTGGAGGTAGTGAGATCTAGACGGCGGAGGTAGCGGTCCTTCACGTAGTAAATCAGATTCCCATGAATTGCATATGCTGGTCTTTCTCTCTCCAACTAATTTCAAATGAGCAAATGATGTAACTGCTTCAATATTAATTAAGTTAAATTTACCTTGAAAATAATCATTCCAGAGTCGTGTCCAGCAGCGAAAAGGTTTAAAGTCGGATGAGCAGTTAGAACCCAGAATCGATCATGTTCTCGACGGAAAGTATGAAGACAAGTGCGCTTGGTCATATCCCAAACCCGAATACTCTTATCCTCAGAGTTTGACAAAATATACTCTTGGCGAGGGTGAAAAAGGACACAAGAAACGTTATTGTAATGGCCTCTGCAGGTATCTACTTCCCAAGCCTATAATAACAGAATAAAAAAAAGATATTGCAATCCATACACTATTTTTTTTTATACCTTGGCTTCATTCATACGCCAGAGTTTAACTAATCGATCATCAGCTCCTGAGACAATGAGTGGCAATGTTGGATGAAAGCAGGCCCAATTCACACCACGGTCATGTCCTTCCAATACGTGGCGAACCACTGCATCTGACTGACCGAACAAGTCAGTTGTTCCAGCATGTCTCATGTGTTCATCCATCGCAGACGTACCCCCTGGAGCCGTGTTTTTCTTTCGTAGTCCTGTTAGAACCGAGAGTATCATTTGTTTTGAAGAAACTTTTTTTTAAATCAAGAATACCCTAAAATATCATTGATTGCTGAAGATTTAGATTTATATATCAGCAGCAGTTATAGCATTTGGATTAGTTAACTCAAAAGCCATTGGCAGACAGTTCTGGAAGGAAGTTTATGCACCCAGTAGTGGTAGAAAGCACCGTAACAAGTAAAAACCTTTCTCCAGCTTCCCTTATCCTTACTTATCAAGAAAATTAAATAACACAGGATGACAAAGTATCGGAAAGTGGTTTTTACTTGTCTTGTTTTCAACCAATAATTTATAAATTATACCCAGTGTTTTTAATTAAGGCACCAGAATAATTTTTATGTATTACCGGAACCAGAATTAACACCAATCAACCAGATAAGCATGAAGTTGAATGTCCAAAGATCCCAAATGAAGCAAAAGACCTTCCAGAATTATTAGTTTGCCAGTGACTTACCACTATGAGTTGATGCAATACCTGTGATGTCCCACACACGGACTGTTTGGTCCAACGAAGCAGAGACAATGAGATCTTCGACTGGATGAAACTGAGCACACATGACATAGTGGTTGTGTCCCGTGAGAATGCAGATACATTGACGACTTTGCCAATTCCAAATTCTAATTGTTTGATCATCACAAGCACTTAGGATCCAAGGATACTTGTGATGAAAAACCGTCGAGCGAATATAATCCAAATGTCCCAGAAGCGTAAACAAGCAGCGACGTTGCTTGTAATTCCAAACCTGAAAGTGTAAATAAAAACATAATAAATGAATTGGTAAAAAGCTATTAGAAATTAGAATATTTCAGCTTACTTTAATTTTATAATCATCTCCTCCAGAGACAAAGAGTGGTTGTTGGTTATGGAAACAAATTCCACGAACTGGGCCATCATGTTCTTCAAATTTCTCAATCATCGTACACATTCTGTAGTCCCATAGTTGAATCGCTCCATTGTGTAAACTAAAGAAAACATTTTATTTTAATAAACATATCAAATGAGTAAAGTATACTGTGTTTAATACTCAGTAATTTATTCATTGAACAAGTATATTCAACGTCGTGTGTCACATCTCAGTATGTAAGGTATAAAAAAGCATTAGGAAGGATAAGGGCCCCTTGCCCTTACTAAGGGGCCATAGTAAAGGTTTCTAAAAAAGAGTTATAAAAATACATAACTTACCTTGTAAGAATCCATGGTCGCTTGGGATGGAAGGCAAGACCTTTGACCCTTGCTGACTTATTCTCAAATTTGGTCAACATGATCCTTCGTTGACCTTCAGAATTAAATTTATAAATCTGTCCGGTAAAGAACAACAATCACAATCACAAACAAGGAATGTCAGTCTGTCTAATCTAATGTGCTACTCACTTTTACCCTGACGTGGAAAGCGGGAATTTTAAAAAATTTCTCTTTCCTTAAATCTGAACTTACTAAAACTCTTTCCCTGTCCGTCTTTTTAAACTACCACACCCACCGGTGGGTGTGGTAAAAAAGAAAAAAAAAGTGGACCGGGTGGCCACCCGGTCCACTTTTTTTCTTCTTTTTATGGTCGGAGTAAAATCCGTTGCTAAATATTTAACTTATATTTAATATTCTCCATGACTCTGATTCCCATGATTTTCAGGAATCAGGAGTCATTTGATGACTCTGTCTCCTTTACGATTAGGAGTAAGAGTCATGACTATGAGAGTCGGCAGTCAGACTTGGAAGTCTTATGACTCTTTTCCAACTTACGCAAATACGCAAATTGGACTTATTTTCCTTTATTCGTTTCCAACATTAAAAAATAATTTTTATTTTCCTATATGATTTTTCATATTTTGTATTTCATGACTCTCGGAGTCAGACTCTACTTTGGCCTCAGAGTCGACTCCCAAAAAATGAAGGAGTCAGAGTCATGACTCACAAAAATGAAGGAGGCAGAGTCATGACTCACAAAAATCAAGGAGCCAGAGTCATGACTCACAAAGTTGAGAGAGTCAGAATCATGACTTCCAGAGTTAGTGACTCGGACCAAGACCAAACTGTGAGTCATGGAGAACAAACACTACTACGCATGATACCTCGCTTATTTTCTGTTTTAGGTTTCTAACTTTTAGGTTTGAACGTTGCTTTTAGGTTTTAAAATAACCTTGAAATTATTTATGGAGGGGAGTTGTGTGTTGTGTCGCCAAAGGAGTTTTAGAATTACAATTTTTTTTTAATTTCAATCTATTCACGTGTTTTGTTGGCGGTATGCAAAACCCGGAGATCGGAAGAAAATTGGNTAAAAAATAATTTTTATTTTCCTATATGATTTTTCATATTTTGTATTTCATGACTCTCGGAGTCAGACTCTACTCTGGCCTCAGAGTCGACTCCCAAAAAATCAAGGAGTCAGAGTCATGACTCACAAAAATCAAGGAGCCAGAGTCATGACTCACAAAGTTGAGAGAGTCAGAATCATGACTTCCAGAGTTAGTGACTCGGACCAAGAGCAAACTGTGAGTCATGGAGAACAAACACTACTACGCATGATACCTCGCTTATTTTCTGTTTTAGGTTTCTAACTTTTAGGTTTGAACGTTGGTTTTAGGTTTTAAAATAACCTTGAAATTATTTATGGAGGGGAGTTGTGTGTTGTGTCGCCAAAGGAGTTTTAGAATTACAACTTTTTTTTTAATTTCAATCTATTCACGTGTTTTGTTGGCGGTATGCAAAACCCGGAGATCGGAAGAAAATTGGTNTTTTTTTTTAATTTCAATCTATTCACGTGTTTTGTTGGCGGTATGCAAAACCCGGAGATCGGAAGAAAATTGGTTTCGTTTTCGAGGTAAACTTAATTGGTTGACTTTAATTGTAAATTTCAAATTAATTGTTAATGCTAATTTAATTGTTATCGAATTAGAATCAATTAATTTTTAGTATTGCAATGGACAGGCGGCCAAGGCTACCATCTGCACTCAACGATAGTGAGTCAATTCGAGTCGCTGTCAAATCTGGGAATATAAATATTTCAAATGGTAAGTTTATATATTTTCTTTTAGTTTTAGAATGCTTTTTTTCTTTAATTTGTCTTCGAATTATCTAGTAAGCTATTAATATCTAGTAAGTTATTAATGACACGACATTGGGTATTGTATTGTATTAAATTAATTATAATCGTAATGGTGTCTGTTCTAAAACACACGAGCACTGTAACTGAATCCAATGTTGTAATATAGATAATCAGTGAATCATTGGTTAATTTCATTTTTTGTTGTTTTTGTGTTTTCAGACTATATACCATTGAATGTGGAAGATGCACTGTCTAGAGAGAAGAAAATTGGGTTGGAAGAAATTGAACGGAAGCGTAGAGCACGATTGATGAATGTGAGTACGGATGATGATGATGTTAAGAAGGATTTGAGAACAGTCGGTGAACCTATTTGTTTATTTGGAGAAGGACCTGCTGATAGAAGGCATCGACTAAAGGATATCTTGTCTAGGTAAATGCTTTATTTATAAATAAATTATACTTTCATTTGATTTGATTTAAATATTTGATTAGAATTGGAATTGATGCACTTCTTCGTAAAGAGTTCAATGAACAGCGTAAGAATCTGAAAAGTTTCTTGAAATTAAGTTTAATTATTATTATATTGAATCCCCATTTAGAAAAGCCAATAGCAGACAAAGAACAAGAAGCAACCTGGTACCACGAAGGACCCCCTTCACTTGAGATATCACGCCAATGGATTTTAAGTAGAGTTTATAAAATTTAAAACCTTGTTTTTAATAACACAAAGCATCATTTGTTTTTTACATAGCTTATTCACTTGCTCAAGCGAAAGAGCGACTTGCTGAAGCAAGAAGAGTTCGAGATTTACCTAATTCAGTAAAATTGGCTAAGAGACAAGAACTTCAGAAGAGACTTCAAGCAACTAATATTTGTTCCAGTCAAGTGGGTGATGCTAGGCCAATATCCTATGTACAATTCAGTCCAAATTCAAAAATTATTGCCACCGCTTCGTGGTAAGGCTATAATATTACTCATAGAATGGTTGATCAAATGATTCAAATCTTTTCACTCTTTTAGGAGCGGCCTAATCAAGCTTTGGTCAGCTCCTGAATGTAAGCTACTCAAGACACTCCGAGGTCACAATAACAACGTAGGGTCTGTAGTTTTCCATCCAAAATCCACAATAAATTTGGAAGAGGAGGCTTGTCAGATTGCATCTTGTGGTGCCGATGGCTCAGTAAAGTTATGGAACTTTGTTAGGTAATACTAAAATAAAAAATTTTTACCCTGTTTCTGCATGGACAAGGATATCAATATAATATTTTACAATAATTCTACAAACTAATTTATTTTTATCAGTGAGGAGCCTATAGCAGATGTCCCTGGCCATGCCACACGCGTATCACGCGTCGCTTNTTGCATCTTGTGGTGCCGATGGCTCAGTAAAGTTATGGAACTTTGTTAGGTAATACTAAAATAAAAAATTTTTAGCCTGTTTCTGCATGGACAAGGATATCAATATAATATTTTACAATAATTCTACAAATTAATTTATTTTTATCAGTGAGGAGCCTATAGCAGATGTCCCTGGCCATGCCACACGCGTATCACGCGTCGCTTNTTAATTTATTTTTATCAGTGAGGAGCCTATAGCAGATGTCCCTGGCCATGCCACACGCGTATCACGCGTCGCTTATCATCCTTCTGGAAGATTTTTGGCTACTTGTTGCTTCGATTCATCATGGAGATTTTGGGATTTAGAGCAACAGGAAGAAGTTTTACATCAGGAAGGTCACAGCAAAGCAGTTTACTGTCTAGCTTTTCAATGTGACGGTTCACTTGCCATTACCGGGTATTTACATATAAACAGTTTACGTATGTGATAAAGTCTTGTTGAATACTTATGTTCAATTATAGTGGAATGGACTCCTTCGGAAGAATCTGGGATCTCAGAACAGGACGTTGTATTATGTTTCTGGAAGGTCATCTCAAATCAATTCTTGGTGTTGATTGTTCCCCTAATGGGTAAGTCTTTTGTTCTTTACTTAGGTCATTCGTTATATANAAATCAATTCTTGGTGTTGATTGTTCCCCTAATGGGTAAGTCTTTTGTTCTTTACTTAGGTCATTCGTTATATATATTATAATTTTCATTAGATTTCAAGTTGTGACTGGAAGTGAAGATAATACANGTTCTTTACTTAGGTCATTCGTTATATAAATTATAATTTTCATTAGATTTCAAGTTGTGACTGGAAGTGAAGATAATACTTGCCGGATATGGGACATTCGCCAACGCTCATGTATTTACACACTCCCAGCTCATACGAATTTAGTTTCAGGTGTGAAGTATCAACCAGGAGATGGGACGTTTATTGCAACTTCATCTTATGATAACACGGCAAAGGTCTGCCTTATACTTATAGATAACATTACTTCAGTTTCACAGCACAACTTTATACTTTTTTTTTCAGTTGTGGTTGAGTGGAACTTGGCAACCTTTGAAGACACTAAAAGGTCACGATGGTCGTGTAATNAAATCAATTCTTGGTGTTGATTGTTCCCCTAATGGGTAAGTCTTTTGTTCTTTACTTAGGTCATTCGTTATATAAATTATAATTTTCATTAGATTTCAAGTTGTGACTGGAAGTGAAGATAATACTTGCCGGATATGGGACATTCGCCAACGCTCATGTATTTACACACTCCCAGCTCATACGAATTTAGTTTCAGGTGTGAAGTATCAACCAGGAGATGGGACGTTTATTGCAACTTCATCTTATGATAACACGGCAAAGGTTTGCCTTATACTTATAGATTACATTACTTCAGTTTCACAGCACAACTTTATACTTTTTTTTCAGTTGTGGTTGAGTGGAACTTGGCAACCTTTGAAGACACTAAAAGGTCACGATGGTCGTGTAATGTGTGCAGACATTTCATCCGATTCACAATATATAGCAACTTCCTCGTTCGATCGTACTTTCAAGTTATGGGGATGCGATGAGTGAAAAGACGTTTTTTATTTTCTATTTTTAATATTTAGGATTGTTCTATTGACACTTTCGTATAAAGGATCATCATTATTTTAACACTGAAGAAGTAACTTTTAACGTAACATTGTTCAAAATGACATCAAGCAGTTAGAATTTCAAAATATCTTTAGAGTTAAATTTATCCATAGCTCGAGGTTAGAGTTTTATAGAATTTTTTGTCACCTAAACGAATTTCCTTCACTTTCCATCCTCTAAAGAAATCTAGGTCAAAGCTTCCTTATCTGTCAAGTTCATGATTTCCAGGTTGTTGGGATCCTGAATTCGAAATTAAATTCTTTTCATATTTTTCTGACAAAATCTTGAGATCTCTTACCTCCTTCCGTTTTAGGGCTTTAATTTTGTTGAAAACAGAAAATTTTGAAACGAGGTTCTTCAGTGTGTTGTCAGAGTAGAAACTCACTTCTTTGATCTGGGAAGAACGCTGCCGCTGTGAGCCATGTCGATCTTTCAGAAAAAAAAAGAAGTTAAAATTCAAATTTCTAACTCAATGTAACTGTACAAAAAAAAAAAATTTTTTTTTGTTTAAAAGTTGCAGTTAAAAAGTACCATTTGAGTACAAATTTTCCTCTTCGTCAAGATCATCATCTGGATCTAGGGCACAGCTTTCAGCTACAGGCAGCATATCTCTTTCATGATGGGATTCTCCAGAATTATGAGAAATCCCATCAGAGTGACTTGTGCCCGATGCAACGAGTTTCATATACTTGTACTCCAACTTTCGATGTCTTCTCCAAAAACAAAGGAGAAGGACTGAGAGAAGTATTGTCAGTGCAATTGCTAGCTCAATGGCTACCTACATTTGCGTAATTATATCAATAATACAAAAAATATATATATAATTCTTAATTTCAGTACTCACTTCAACGACAAATGGCAAATGATTCGTACATTTAGTACTCCTTGGCCATGAGGAGTTTTGTTTCAAAAGGCAAAGAGAGTTAGGTGAACTGAGATAATGGATTTCTTGGAGACCTTCCTTACACTCTCCTCGAACAATTCTAAAATAATTATTAGTGAATTATAATAATTGTGAAATTTTTTAATTGATTTGATTATTAATTAGTAGACTTACGTTAATTCATCCTCGGAACAAACATGACATGCAAATGGTGTCTCCCATATGAAGTGGTAATTACATCCATCACAAGTGGCATCAGGACATTTTTCAGGTATTTTGATATCAGCATCCTCCAGTCTAATTCCTGTCCAAGACGTCGTAGGCATTCGACACCTAAAAGTAATGGTCGTACTCCGTCCTTTTCCACATGCAGGAGTTGGTCTAAAAAAAAAATTTTTTTTTTTTGTTAACCATAGATCAAAACGTAGGATATTCTGACGATATGTGACTACTTACTCAGACGTGGAGTAAAAGAAATGGAACTGATGAGGGAATTCTAAATGTTCTTGGATAGCATGTGCCACTGACAAGCCCAGTAAGGAAGGTGAATGACTGATACCTAAAATTTTAAATAACTATAAATAATAAAAGTGATAAATTCCAATAATTCTAATATGATTTTATAACTACCAATTAAATGGTCTCCCAAGGATCCTGCATGTGTAGATAATGGCATCAGAGGTCCAGTGTCTCCATATGATCCCGACTCTAATCCCATACCAACTGCCGGAGGGAAAATTGTACTTTGGCAAATCAATGCTTCCACTTTTGGATTCTGTGCTTGTGATTCAAACCCTCGTGGTAAGGAGACATTTTTATAGCACTGGGCTTTTTCATCAGTACAGTAGCTAATGTTATAAGCATGATAGTACTGTGTTCCGGAACTTGTGAATAATGGAGTTCCTCGGACTGTGTGAAACCTGAGAAAAATTTTTATATAACTTTATTCAAAATTAATCTGTACATTAATTTTGTAGACATGGTGGTATGATTACCCTTTCAGAGGTCTCAAATCATATGAATATCCACCTAGAGTAAGTAAATTCATATTAAACTTGACTTAATTGAAACTAATTATAACTTACTCATCTGAATCAAGCAATCAGTACTGCATGTGAGTCCATCTTTGCTAATAAGAGCTGGACCACAGTAAGTACAATTTGTTGCAAAAGGTCCAACTGTTACAGAATTCTTGGGACAGGGTAAACATTTGACAGCAGTGGCTGGAGATCCACTCTTCCGAGTTTCATTTTCAGTTCGTTTTCTAACAAAATAAAATCATAAAAAAAAAAAAAAAGATATACAAAGGTGTTAGTTTAAAGAGGTTCTTACACAGTGGCTCTGAAATGTCCAGGGGAACAGGTCATACATGATCCTTTTTGATTAGCATTAGCCAAATTCTTGGAGTAAATAAATCCATCTTGACATTGGACACAAGAACTAGCTCCTCCATCAATACTGTTTGTCACATTAATCACATAAATCTTGACAACTGTTTCATCATCAGTGGTATCTCGACTCCAAGGGCTCCCTGGATTCACCCAACTGTCTTTTAAATTTCCATCAGAAGTCGCTGCATCCCATGCCACTTTTTGAAAAGCCCAACTAAAACTGTAGGAGTCATTCTTGAGAATAGGATGTGCAAATTCCTGTCGGCGTTGAGATCCTACCCACCGCTGAATTACTGTAGCATTTTTAGTTGTCGTTCCCTATGAGAATATACAGAGTAAATAGATTAACGAAGAGGAAGTATTTTTGAATTTATAACATGGTACTTCAACAATTTCAAGTCTTACTTGCATAAGAAGAAGTTCACAATCATGGAAACATGTCATCTCAAATGTGAAAATGAGACGACCGACTTCTATCAGTTGGCCATTAATAATTCCACCAATCCCACGGAAACCATCAACAGTCAAGGTCATTACAAGGTATACCCAATCCGCATGACCTTTACCACTCCGAACATGATCTCCATTCAGTTGCCAGGCAGGGGATTGGTTACAACCTGTGTCTAAACAGTTCAATTATTAGGGATGTATCAATTATAAATAAAAATTACATTAATGAATCTACCTTCGGGACTTATACAAGTACTGTGAATATTGTCTGGCCAAGCATACCTGTAGAACCATTCTCCAATTTAGAATTTTACATTCCCAAAAATCTAAATTTTAATACATTATTTATTTATTTTTTAATAAAATTTTTAGTTACCACTGAGTCAAGTGATGACTTGTGTCAGGAGCTGTATTAGCTGGACACTCTCGGCATGGTGTGAGACCATCGGAGAATGTGTTTCCAGAACATGGAATACATCTACCATCACGATATTCTGTCCCTGGATTACATGGTGGACATTCAGTATATTGACTTGGAGGTGGAAGTTCCTTTGATCCCAGTCCAGCAAGACAAATTTTAGGTTCGACCCATTTGTATAATATCCTTGTCTGTGTAATTACATTGTAATTAAATTTAGACAATTGAATTTAAATTTACTTTCTTCATTTAATATCCTGAGGTCAACGAACCTGATTCTGAGAATTACACGGTGTATTAATCTGGTAGAAATCACTGGCAGAACAGAGAGGGCGTTGTTTACAAGAGGATGAACCCGCTTCAGAGTATTCATCTACACCTGTAATTAACAAGAAATTAGTAATTTCATGATTTACAAAATATAACCTTTAACAAACAAAATCATTTTCTTTTCAAAAATCCACAGAGTAGAGTAGACGGAGGAGTTAAAAGTTATGATTTATAATTATCATTAGTAACTGATTGGCTTATTAAAAAATTCGTATTCTATGATAGGTCATAGTGAAAAATTTAACTCCTCCTACTATATAAAAATAAATCTTACCACAGGCAGTACATTTTGTAGAATTACGATGTGTAAATGTATTTTTAGCACAAAGTTTACATTCTTTTGCTCCAGGGTCACCGTTCCAAGTTCCACCTGGACATGGTAAGCAAGAAGATGTGAACCCCACACCTATGGATTAGAAAAACAATGAAATTCGTTACTAACTCCAGGATATCAAAAGTACAAATTAGCTAAGATTATCAAAGTACTAACAAACCTTCAATTTCAATTTTCTTTAAAAGAACAGGTTTAGGTCTATGAGAATCAATTCCCATTGTCTTCCATTGAAATAAATTATGTCCTGTCCGAAGAGCAATTTCTTCTGTTCGCCATACCCCTTCTCCTGTCAATGGTGGCCAGCGACTTCCTTCTGCTTCTCTCAAGCTCTCACATTGGTCACTGTTTGCCTAAAAGTTATATAATATTCAGAATTAAAAAAAAATATATATATTTTTAAATAAAAAAAAAAACTTGTAATGTTTACTTGGAATTGAAAAAGTACACTATCATCTGAGTACTGATATGTAAACTTAAGACTTCCAGGCTTCACTAAATCAGCACTGTAAAGAAGTGTCGCGACACATGGACCACCTTGGCTTAGAATGACATCTCCTTTTGATCTCCATCCCCATCTAAACCAATCAACAACAACAGTAAGAATCTCTTAAGTCTGTACCATTGAATTATAATCAAAATTATTAAATTATTTACTTGCTACAATTTACATCCAGATGTTGTCGACCAAATGAAGAAAATACACTTCGAAATTTTTCAACTTGAACTTTAAATCCTACTGGAAGTGGTTCCCATTCATCAAATCGTAATCCTCCACCTAATGAATACGACCCGGGTTCACACTCCTCACATTCTGTTGTCTCCAAATTTAGAAATTGACCCGCTTCACAGGATTTAACTATAGAAAGAGAAGATTTACGAAAAAAAATATTTTTTTATCTTACGATTCATTATGAAATTGACATAAGTAATTAACTTACAGCATTCATCCAACCTTTTTGGTGGAATAATGGGATTGATACCTTCACAACCTACTGACGATGGAATTGCTACACGCCATCTTCCACCTCCAGCATCACACTATTTATCAAATCCAAGTGTAATGAATTTTATTTTTTCAAGAAAATCAATTTACTTCTCAAGCAACAAAATTTACTTCTGAAGCAATTTAATTTACTTCTGAAGCAACTCAATTTAGTTCTGAAGTAAATTAAAAAAAAAACCAAGGTAAGGTAACTCACCTCTGTGAAATCGTAGTAGAAATCTGTCTGTAAATAATGTAATCCAAGAATTAAATTATTAAAAAATTGATTATTGTGATAATTAAGTAACTTTAGGAATAAATTCCAACTTACAGGTTTACATGCGACATCTTCTAATTTTCGACTTCGTTTGGCATACACCGATGTCATCAGAACAACAATGGTGAGAATAAGAACTCTTCCTGTCATAGTAAATCTGTCGAAGCACAAATTGTGCTTCACAAGTTGTGCTTCAAAACTACTGATACTGATGCTGTCACTAAACAAACAAAATACTTATAGAACTCAAAAATATTACTACTTTTTCTTTTTCGGTAAAATCCATCAGTTCTGTTAGTAGACAAAAAAAAACTTAGTTTTAAACCAGATGTTATTGATCCAATAATAGTGAAAGTAGTCATGTACTCCGGTAAAGATGCTCAGGAGAAAGTATGAGATTGCGCTCCATGTCTTTCCCTATAGTAACTCAAAGCACCATCTTTTGATTTATAATTTCAAACAAACAAAAATACAAAAAAAAATTGGACTATTTATAGGAGAGTAAAATGAAAAAATAATTTCAGTTGTGTAAATAGTCTAGTCGGTTTAGGACGTTTCTCATCGAGAGCTCTCACTTTTTTTTTTTTTTTTTTTTTTTTTTTTAATTATAATTAATTTGTTTTAAATTATTTTGTCGAATAGTGGGTAGAGGAATTGACAAGATGCCCATCAGTATTGGAGTAAATCCTCTTCCATTTCCAAATGTGTCTAATAACCAACATTGTATTGAATATGGCGAGGTAAGGACTCAAGAGGTCATTGACCTTTACTTATTTAACTTTTTTTTGATGAACTTATAATAATTAAAAAAAAAATGTCTTTTTTATGTATTAATTTGGTTAATTTGTATATTATAGGTTCCTGAAGAGATGCTCCGAATGCGCTGTGATCCTTTCATCCGACTCCTCACCGTATACTTAATCTTAAAATGACATAAACCTCGTCTTAACCCTAACCTTAAACAACCTAAACCTAATCTAAAGAAAATTATTAATAATTTTTAAATTTTTAATAACTGACGACTATAAATTAATTAAATTCATTCTAGGTCCCAACCAAGAGTTCAATTGGGAAGAAATATATCAATCCATGTGCTCCACAGGATTCTCTTGATTTAGCTTTGACTGCTTGCTACGACCATCACCGGTATTTGTTCTAATTCCTTATTTATAATTAATTATTACATCAAGTGAGATCCTTTATGACTAATTTACTAATTTTAACAATAGGGAATGGTGGGTTCCAAAACCAAGTGTTGTGATGCAATGTGAAACTTTCCGTCTCTTCCCATATGGACGGTAGGCTTACCAGTTAACCACCATATTTTTCACAAGGGGTCATTGACTTTGTTTTAGCAAAAAAAAAAATTTTCTTTTTTTTTTCATTATTTTAGTTCTCAAGGACGGCTCTGTCGTCTTCAATGTCTTCCGGACTGTCCATTTGATCAGCCTTGTCGTAAATTTGAAAAATTATTAAATAAAATTACTTTTGATAAATAATTGATTTTAATTTATAAATTTTTTTTAATATAAATTCTTTTATAGCTTTTCAAACTCAAAAATGTGGGAATCATGAGGTTAGTTGAACATAATTTATGAGAGTATTTATGAATTATTTTATTTATTTATTATAATTTTAGCCCTATCGTAACCACAACTCCCATGTCGATTGCAGCATCAATGGTACACACATCTCAAGCGCTGGTAAAAATTTTCTAAAATTCTTAATTTTCTCAGTTATTTTCATTGGTTTTTCGTAATTTAGCTAAAGGATATGATCGCTCAGCTGATGGGAGCTTCCTCAACAGTTAAATTCTTTTTTTTTCAACTATACATCAATATTACTGGTTGAAATTTTAAATTTAAATCGTACGCTATGCTCACAATCACAATATATAAAACAATCGGGTAAATAAATCAATGACGTCTCAATTTGATTGTTTTGTAAATATTTTTATACAGGATTCCTAAAATATTTAGACACGACTTTATTATAACATGATTACCCTAACATAATCTTTTGAACTTTGATTAGGAAAAATTACGGTAATTGGAAATGGGATATTGAGCTAAACCTCCCATATTCTTCACTTATATGAATAAATTTTTCGAAAAAATTTCTATTTTCTGGTATACAGTAGTTTTGGGTTGTTAGGTTGTTAGGTTACCTAACAACCTAACATCGACAAATCTGAGTACTTTTCGTCGACTGCTATCGTCAATTTATTCATTATTTACGTCGGCGATGGCCGATAGAAGCAATTTAAATAAAAACAAGAGTTAATATCACTACTTTAAGCTATAGTATGCTTGTCCTAGTTGCTTCTACCTAAATTTCTGATTATCAGAACATAAAAAGAACAATAGATTAAAATTTTTGTTTTTTGTTTGTCCATTCAACGACAATTATTCGTTTCGTCAATTATGTTACAATTTAGTCAAATGTTGTACCTTATACCGTCCAATAAAGTAGCATGCGGATATGGTTACCAAAAGAAAATTTGCTTATGTCTACGAAAGTAATATAGAAGATGATCTTAGGGAATCAGTTGGTGAGATGTTGAAGGAATCGTCTTCCTAATCCTAACGCCTTTGTGTATCGTATCTTCGCTCAAAATCACGCTCTCCCCGACCATAACCTCGATCTTTCCTCGAATCTCTGTCCGTTCGACGAAGGAATTCTGACACAGATTTTTCGTATTGCTATATATATAAACAAAAAAAATATTTTAAATTATTTATACAAAAATTCAGGCTATATAATATATTACATACTGGACTCCCTCTTCGTTGTCCCCGTGACGAGGATGCGGACTGTCCTGTCACANAAATATAAACAAAAACAAATATTTTAAATTATTTATACAAAAATTCTGGCTATATAATATATTACATACTGGACTCCCTCTTCGTTGTCCCCGTGACGAGGATGCGGACTGTCCTGTCACATTTGCATAGTCCGGAAGCGGTGGTACGTCATAGTATCGTGGAGGTGGTGGTAGTGAATTGAATGGTGGCTACAAAAATAAACACATTAGTAGTGTCTCACATGGATTTGACTAAGAAAAACTTATGAGCCAGAGCCAGAGCCAGTCCGTTCTGGTTCATAAGCCAGCTCAGCAACGCTGGTGAGCCATGCCTCAATGGCTCAATTTTTTTTTTCGCTTTATTTCTTTTAATTTTTTTTACATTCTCCCAAATTTTCCACTCTTTTTCCTAATTTTCCCATATTTTTTCGTTTTCATTAAGCTATGAGTCATGGCTCTGGCTTATGAGTCAGCTGAACATAAGTCTGGAGCCATAGTCATGGCTCGTGAGCTGGTTCACTGATAGGTTGAGTCATGAGGGATGGCTCACGCCAAAACCTGAGCTATGTTCAACACCAATACATATGTAAACTACAGTGCATTTCGGTCATAAAATTTTTCAAGACCAACTCGGTTACTAGAACGGTGAAACATAATGGCCTCTCTTCATATACTTTTTACAAGACTACGCTGTTCTTACATCCGTTATAAGAACACATGCTTATAGCTCCAAATTTGGGAACACGATGAACGATCCTTCTACTACCGAAGTGCACTGCAGTCCTATTTGATAGAAAATTCATATCATTGTCAAAATTAAGCCCACCGGTGGAGGGTAAGGCATAGGTGGGGCCGGTGGACGATGATATTCCCGTGTGCTGTAACCTGGATAGTTCTAAAAAACATATAAATTGTTTGTTAATTGTCAATAAAGCTTTGAATGTGAAATGTATATTACCGCTGAAGACCTCGAGTAGATTTTTCGCTGCTGCGTCTGTTCAGAATTTCGATCTTGGGAATAACGCGAAGAATTTTGAACATCAACCCTTCTATCTCCATAGTAGGTTTCATAGGTTCCTTAGAACACAAAGATAGAAAATCATAGAAAAATATTACTTGATTGATTGCAAAACTTTACCTCGGGTACGCTTCGATGCTTGGTAGTCGTCTTCACCAAAGCGTCTTTTCTGATTGGGCAAATCCCTCCTGCAAAAGAGATTTAAGTAAGACTACACTGACTTACAAACCATCGGGAACACCAAGACATCAGTCATTCCACACCTGAAAATCCTTCTAATCACCAATTTCATGTGAAAATTTTTTACTTGAATTAACTCAATTCACAACTTGCAGCAGATCAACTTACCGACTACAATGATAAAAGTCACATAAATTGATCAACTGTAATCCCCCTAGCTTTCACTCATACCTTGTCTTGCTCATATTTGCACTGATGAAGTTTTCATGTCGGCAGTGAAGAGAAAATAAACAAAGCCACTAACCTAAGTCCGCCATTTTTCACCAATTGCATTAATAACCCAAATAATTCGCCGGTGCTTTGTTTGAGAGAAATTAACAGACACAGAAAAGTTGAAATATTCGTTAGTCCATTGTGATCTGGTAGCTCTTACTTACCAGCATGAGCGTCCATTAATCACTCCACGGTTAAACTGAATTATAACGAGAGAGGCGCAAAAGAAAAATAATTTGTGCAACCGGATCCTTCCATTTTAAAAGTCACAGAAAAGTCCACTGCTTTTGCTGGTGCATTTAGTCCATTCTCTCGTGAATTTATCAAAAAGGGTTTTGATTCGAGTGACACGGAAAGTTTGAAAAAATGTTCAAAACAACACAGTAAAGTGGGGCTTTTAAGTCCATAGTTATTCAACAAATTGAAGAGCTTAGGAAAGGAGTCCGTCCGTCCACTAATCACTTGTTCCATTATCACAAAAGGGAAATTAAGGATAAGGAGAGGCCATGGCCAATGGAATTGGAGTTCAACGACACTCACTGAAGTTAGAGTTCTCATCATTCGAAGAATTAAAAGTTCGGCGCTATACCTCACAGTGTCGTATCTCGCGTGACGGACAGTTGCTGTGTAGCCAAATCTCCCACGTTGGTCTCCACGCCCGTCTTTGAATCCACGATTACTAGATGACGACGAAGAAGGAATGCCACCACCAATAGGTCCCACAATCCTCACTGAGCTAATTCTTTTGGCTGCTTCCTTGCTTCTCCTCATCACTCGACTCCAGTCGGTGTTTGTATCTGGAGGAAATAGACGACAGAGCTCTGACGCCACATGTGGTTCCATTTCCTTCACAAATAAACAAGTAATCAAAATTTTTAGACAAAAATGTTATCAACGTATCAGATTGTCACTTTACCTGTCCATCACGTCCAATTTTTACTGGCTTCCCATCATTCCATGGATTAAAGAGGTGCTGAGTTTTAGAAAATGAGACCTCATGCCTGAAGCATTCCCAAAAGTTGAAATTAAATTTATAATACTGTTGTTCGTTAGAATATTAACCCAGAAATTATTTATCAGTTGACTTACATTGAAATCCAGTCCAATGGAAACACACCTCCGAGTGCTCGCTGTGAGAGGCCAGGAGGTAATACCCAATTCACCGGTTGACCGCCTCTTACGGATTCACCAGCCAGTCGAGCAAAACCTGAGAATTTCCCACTTTCCTTGACCGAGTAGACTAAAATAACATTTCGTGTTTCTCTAACGGCTTGATTGATTCTGGATTCATTCGCAGGGGGAGTAGACCAAACACTCCTGGACTTTGACAGTTCAATATTTTCTTCGTTGTTACTTTTCATCAGATAAAATCTGGCATCACGTAGTATGAAACTTAATCTCGCTTGGGAATCTGTAGAATAGAAAGAATTTTTTTTTCTTCACAGATTCAACTGACTTACAACAACAAATAGTATAAGTTTATGACTGTTTTAAGTTGACTTACCTTGCTTATCATCCGGCTGCTTACTTTTAGTTGTTTGTTTCTCATGTACTGAACTTTTCTGAGCATCGAGGCTAACCTTGCCTTCGATTTCTATCAATAGAATGTAAAAAAATTATTTTCATGACGAATTAGTTCCGGAAATAGAACTACTGTGGGATTTACCACTGTCACTACTGAATGATGCAGAGCTGAATGATAACTGTGATTCATCATCGTCTGAAGAGTTCCGGTTTCCTTTGTCAGCTTTCGAGGTTTGATTACTTGTGGGTTTGATCCTCTCAT
Organism: Holacanthella duospinosa; assembly: GCA_002738285.1. Classification (NCBI taxonomy): domain Eukaryota; kingdom Metazoa; phylum Arthropoda; class Collembola; order Poduromorpha; family Neanuridae; genus Holacanthella; species Holacanthella duospinosa. The sequence goes on along the minus strand of NIPM01000241.1, from coordinate 77,065 downwards.
CCTGGACTTTACCTAAAGAAATCACAGGTTCATGTTTCAAGATTACTGATGAAAAAAAGTGTAATTTAATAAGACCAGCAAGTAAATAGTTCAAATAGTATCTATCAATAGAGCATGTTGCTTACCTCCTTCAGAAGATGTCTCAGCTTTTATTTTAGTAGGAGGCGACATGTTTTCCACTACCACGGGTAGTTCAATTTTTAAATTCTCCAAAGTTGTGGATGGTTTCTAAGAAATCCATAAGTTTAAGTTTAAGTAATTAGTTTTTTGTTGAATAATTAGTTTACAGTAACAAACTTACGTCAATCGGTATATAGTCACCAAGCTTCGTGGTAGATACAACTGCAGTGGCGTCTGCTGTGTGAGCACTCGTAATAACTTGAGCAGCTAACTTTTTCGACCTCAAACTTAGTACTTGTAAACTATTATTGAAGGAATTGGGTTTAGGGCGAGTGGAAGATACTTCATTTGTCTGAAATTTATTATATTCATAATAAAACCAATATTAGTAACTATTTGAAATTCTAATGCCATTTAATTATCACCTCAATGATGAGTTCTTTGGTAGCTTTCACACGTACTTTACGAAGTCGAACAAGAGCTGCTATAATAAAGACAAAGTCATGAATTAATTTAAATAATACTCAATAATAATTAACAATAATTAAAATAAACTGGAAGGTTTTACTTACGTAATCCCTGTGGCTCTTCACTGTCACCTAGATCATCAAGTTTTTCGTCTAAAATTTCGTCTAATATATTCACAATCTCTCCAACTGCAACTGAAATTCAATAAGATAAAATAGAACAATAATAAATTTTAATTTCTGTTCATTTCTACTATCCAAATTACCTCTGTTGTCATTAAAGCTCATCTTCTTCCTCTACAAAAATTGAGTAGTGAAGAATCAAAATTAGTCAGATCCACAGCCAACTTCTGTAAAACAAGTAAATCCAAATTCAATGATAATAACTAAAGTATTATTTTTGAACATTTCAAAAATGTTCAAAAAATCAATGAAATGACCCCATTCATTTCACTAGAGACTAGACTATGATTGAATACTGAAAAAGAAGGCGATAAACACGAAACAATTAAGTATTCAATGGAAAGAGATAAAGTTACTTAGTAAAATGATGACATGGCTCTACATACGTTGGACGCTGGCTAAACATAATGTTTTACTTACTTACTCTTTTTATAAATTTAACTCATGAATATTTTACCATTTGGGCTTTTAGGAGATTAGTTGAATACGGAAACGGAACCCCGAATGTAAACTTATATCGCTAGACCACCATAAGACCGATGTTGTTCCGAGAAGGACGGAGCCTAAAATTAAAACCTTGAGCAATAATAAATCTAACAATTAAGTCAACAAAGGAAAAAAATAATATTTTTTTTTCACAAATTCCTTTCTTGGTAATCTTTGTTTTAACACATAAACTTCATCTGCTTCGGCTGGTCTGTCAGTCTGTCAGTCAGCCTCTGCTACGCATACGTACATCAGTAGTGCGCGCGGTATACCTTATATAAAATTTCCCTATCAGTAAAAATTGAATGTGAAATATCATTCAATTCTCAATCAGACAAACCAAAAACCATTCAAATTAGTCGTCCAAGTAAAAAATATACAGTTTTTTTTAAATTAAAATAATTAATTAAAATAAATTTTTTTCATATTTCCGACTGCTTGGAATGTTAGAGATGACCTACAGATGACATATTCTCTGGTCAGAGTTTTACCTATTCGTAGTGTTCCCTATGACTCCCAATTTTCAAAAATTCATATCCAGGTGCTTCCAGAGTCACCGTCACTGGTTTCCAGAAAATGTGAGCCAACTCAGGAGTCAGGACAGGATCCAAGGCTTTAACTCCCTGATATTTTTAATTTGAATCCAAAGTAATGGCTCTACCTTAGAGCTTCCAGAAAACCAAAGAATCATGACTCCCTAGTATTAGGAGTTGGCTTTAGGAGCCATGAGTCTGGCTCTCAACCCAAACGATAAGCCAAGGCCACATGATTGCTATGACTATGACTCAAAAAAATAAGAATTGGGAGCCAATAATGGCCAGTTCAGAGTCAGAACCAAAGAGCCAACTCATCAGTGACGTGAGAAGCCAAAACCATGGAAAACACTACTTAATATTCCTTTTACACAAGAAACGGTACAGTAAATAGTAAACAGTAAATGTATACTTCAAGAAATCTAGCGCCATTTTTCTGTGAAAATCGTGTAAAAAGAGTAAAGGTGAGCCAAATCTTGACGATGTTTCGGCGTGCAAATCAAAAAGTAGAGGTGAGTAAAGTTTTCCCAAAATATGAAATGGTTATTTTTATATTTTTATGTAATGAGCAGGGGCACTCAAACTCATAAAATGCATAATCGTTTGCGAAGTATTTAAACCATTCGGAAACATCTGTGATCATAAACCTTGGTACAATAGACAATTTTATGCAATAAAAAAAACTCATGTTTTTCGACAAAGCATAATTTTTTCGATGGATCATAATTTTAACTTTTGCCAGTAATTCTTTGAAAAATAATATATTTTGATTATTTAAAAAATATGGCGAAAGCTAGATACTTATGCCACATCAATGTTAGATTTAAACTTTTCATAAATAATAATTCTTTTGTATATCCGTTAGCAGAGTGAAACAGAATGGTTTATATAAAACATTTGAAATGTATGAAACAGAGACAGAAAATCTGAAACAGAATGTAGCTTGAAAAAATTATTTCAATGATTCGTATGTAACTAAGATGAAATAATTCTTATAACAGTTTTAAAAAATAGTTGTATTTTACTTTAGTCCTCAAAAGTAATACAGGAAAAGGTGCTCCATTCAATAAGTTCAATATAATACATAAATATCAAAATTGTTTCAGTGGAGCGGCGTTTCATGTCATGTTAAATTTAAACAAGCTTAACCTTTCTTTAAACACAGTTTATTCAGATAGGAAGGAAGAAATTCCGGCCCTAGAGTTTCAAAACCTCTCACAAATTAGACTTATGCGATACATTTGACCAATAAGTAAAGATAGCTTTCATAGTAATAAATAATAATTTTCAGTAACTTCAGCAGTCTATAATGTATCAAAGTGCCGTAAAAACCCATCAAAAATTACGCCTTTTTATCTCAACACACCGTATATCTTTCTATCAATAAAATTGTTTTTTTTTTAAAGAAGAAACACTTATAATCTATAGAACAATCATGTAATATGTCTAGAAAAAAAAAATTCAAATTCAAGTTATTTATGACAATGAATAAAGGAATTGACCAACGTATTTAGAAAATGCATANTAAAGAAGAAACACTTATAATCTATAGAACAATCATGTAATATGTCTAGAAAAAAAAAAAAATTCAAATTCAAGTTATTTATGACAATGAATAAAGGAATTGACCAACGTATTTAGAAAATGCATAAAACGTATAATTTTTTCTCCCAATACCGCATAATCCTATAACAATATTTTGCATAATCGGAACGTCCCTGGTAATGAGTTTTGTTTTTGTACAGAACTTGGTATTGTGGGAAAACTTCACATCTTTCACTTTTTGATTTTCGCGCCGAAATGGCGGAAAAGATTTGGCTCACCTTTACCACTTTTGGAGAAAGTGGAGGAGAGTGCGGGATTTGTTGGAACGTAATTTTAATAATTAACTTATGAAATTTATGTCAATAATTACATAGTGACTAATGACTAACCAACATGTATGGAATATCGATTCTTTACATAAGATAGAATAAAATAAAAAATCCTAGTAAAAAGTGATGAGTTTTATCATGTAATTTAAATCCTGGTTTATAAAGCAAACCTATTTCATTGCCCAACACTGACATCGCACTTCCACTCCTAACTTTCTCCTACTCTGCTTATTTTGTTTATTTTGAAGCTTTATAAAAAAAAAAAATCTCACCTCAACTTTCACTTGCGTCTGTCTATTTCTAATTTTAAAAGGACACACAAGAACAAGACAGAAGAGTCTCTCGTCTGTCTGTTTACTCCAAAGTTTTGCTCATCTTTATCACGAAAGGACGAGATTTTGAATTGAATGACTCAGAGACTCTCAGATAAGTTAGACCAATTAAACAGGTTTGTTTTGTTTTGGGCTAAATTGTTGGGGCTACCCTCTCTCTGACTAATTAATTCATTCATATTATTTATTTCAATTCCTATAGAATTTTAGCAAGGAGTCAAACGCAGGAGGAGTCATTCAAAGAGAAAATGGAAAATTGCATAACCAGTAGTGTTGTCAAGGTCTGATAACGATTACTGATGTGATTCATTTGAGCAATCAATTACTCTTACTCTCTACTCTATTATTCGAATTCAATGTTGAAAACTTCAGATTACTTNAAGTTAGACCAATTAAACAGGTTTGTTTTGTTTTGGGCTAAATTGTTGGGGCTACCCTCTCTCTGACTAATTAACTCATTCATATTATTTACTTCAATTCCTATAGAATTTTAGCAAGGAGTCAAACACAGGAGGAGTCATTCAAAGAGAAAATGGAAAATTGCATAACCAGTAGTGTTGTCAAGGTCTGATAACGATTACTGATGTGATTGAGTTGAATCATTTGAGCAATCAATTACTCTTACTCTCTACTCTATTATTCGAATTCAATGTTGAAAACTTCAGATTACTTCNTCATTTGAGCAATCAATTACTCTTACTCTCTACTCTATTATTCGAATTCAATGTTGAAAACTTCAGATTACTTCTCCAGTTCATTGAAATTATCTTTTCAAAAATATAGAAAGGAATAGTTTGGTCATGGGTCAAGCACTACCAGATGGAAAACGTTTTTTCTGTCGTGAATGGGTATTTTCAAAATTATTACATTCTTTAGAGAATTTACAAAAGGAATTAGAAGAAGGAGGTGATCATTCAGTGACTCCATCGAATCGTCGGAATGGAATAGTTATTGTTGGAGGTCCAGGAGCAGGGAAGACAGCCTTGTGTTCAGAAATTGTTCTACCAACAGTTACCCAAGGGAAGCAATGGACACTTCGAAAGAATCTCCTTGCTTACCATTTTTGTCAAGCCAATGATTGTGATACACTCTCTGTGTCTGAGTTTATACTTCGTCTCGCCGAACAATTTTCAACTAGTCCACTCATCCCGGAGTATAGACTGAAGCTCGAAGAACCTCACATTCGAGAAGCACTTTTATCGTTACCTAAAGATCCTGATGGAACTTTTAAAGAAGTTATTCTTCTTCCACTTCTTGAATTTAAACCAAAACACTCCTGTTTCCTTCTCGTTGATTCTATTGACGAGGTTAGCTATGGGTCAAACAGTCATAGGGAGAGTTCTGGTTCCAGTTCGTCGTCTTCCACCAAAAGTAACTCAATTGAGGAGCTACTGCTGAAAAATATTGATCTCTTCCCACCTTGGCTCATCCCAATTTTTACATCCAGGAAACAGAACAAATCCTCTCAAATTTCGGGATTTAGAAAAATTGGATTGGATGATTTACGTAAACCTCAAGTAAGTATACAGTGTGTTCAAATAAGAAGGCGAAATTTTTGAGAAATGATTTTGTGGAAAATTAAAAAATGATTGTATGTCACACTTTTTCAGACATTATGAACTGCTCAAGTTATTGAAAACTTACTATGAAAGTTTAGTTAAATTTTCTTAGGTTAAAAAGTATACGAAGAGCCTAATTTGTGAGAGTTTTTAAAGCTCTAATCCCGGATTTTCGCCTTATTTGAACACCCTTATATATNGAAATTTTTGAGAAATGATTTTGTGGAAAATTAAAAAATGATTGTATGTCACACTTTTTCAGACATTATGAACTACTCAAGTTATTGAAAACTTACTATGAAAGTTTAGTTAAATTTTCTTAGGTTAAAAAGTATAGGAAGAGCCTAATTTGTGAGAGTTTTTAAAGCTCTAATCCCGGATTTTCGCCTTATTTGAACACCCTTATATATATATTACTATTTTTGTAAAAGTCAAAAGAATGTGAAATGGTTGAAGTTATTAAATCATGTGTTATTTTTTTCAAGGTTGTTCGCGATGTACAACAATATATCTTACTAAGACTAGATCAAGACTCGACCTTGCGGCAGCATATCACAAGAGAAACTGCAGAAATGCTCAATCAGCTCCATATTAAAAGCAACGGCTGTTTCCTTTACATTGAGAAAGTTTTGGATGGTGTCTCAGACAACTTCATTCTGCTTAGAGACATACGTGACATCCCAGGAACTCTCAATGGCCTCTTTCTCTGGATGTGTCAAAGACTCTTTACAAGGAAACAGTTCACAAAGGTTGCTTTCATTATGAGTGTATTGCTCGCTTCGCGGAAACCGTTGCTAGAAGAGGAACTATTCCTCTCTCTTCAGATGCGAAACAAGGCCATGACTAGGGAAGATTTCAAGAAGCGGATGCAAGTGCTCAAAAGAGTTGTCATCAAACTCAGCACAGGATATGTTGTCATTTTCCATCACAGTTTTGCAGAATGGTTACTAGATGTTAAGTATTGTACACAAAAGTTTTTGTGTCATGTGGGGGAAGGACATGCAATGCTGGCTGTACTTTTTTCCCACCTGGCCCCACATCTTCAAGAAAAAGGAATTACTGAGTTGGGACATCATTTACTCAATTCTTCAATACTCGAAAGTGATCTTCTGCCGGTTCTAATCCTTTCCACTGGAAGTAATCTACGGAAGCTTTCGAACCTAAGCAGCATTGACTCCAAAGTTGGCAAGTTCCTGAGTGAGTGCGTTGTAAAAGAAGAACCAGATGATTCTATTCCGAATGTCGAAGAACCTCCACATGAGCTAGTAGTGCCAGTGGATAACGACGACGACGTTCTCACGAATGAAGCAGAAGCTTCTTTGTACGAAGGTGGAGGTGAGGGACCTTACGAATCCACCGAAGACCCCCCTGTTCTTTTGGCCGCCAACGACGAAAGTTACCAATTGGATCCAAATTTGCAATTTGCTCACTATGGACAATTTGTAGAGCAGAATAAGCGACACAATGGGTCATATTTACATGATGCAGCTTTCGCAGGAAACGCCGAAGTAGTCGAGTATCTTCTAAAAACTGGTGTGGACGTGAACGATGTGGATAGAAATGGAAGAACACCTCTTGCCCACACCGCTCGGGGGGTTTGTCACTCATTTAACTACTGCTTAGTGGAGAAAACGGCAATATTTGACTTATTATGTGATTTTTTTTTGTAGGGACACGAGGAAGTGGCAGCTTTGCTTCTCGAGGCCCACTGTGAAGTTGATCATTGGTAAAATATAAATAATATTTCCCGTTTCCTTTTCTCAGTTGCCCATTTACTTAAGATTAGTTCTTTACAAAGAGTTTTTAATTTTTAGCGATAAAGACGGTTGGACGCCATTATGTGGAGCAAGTTCTCAAGGACATCTCAAGCTAGTCGTTTTGTTGCTTGAATCCAATGCAAATGTCAACCACAGGGACAGGTGAGTATTAGTTAAACTTAATGAAATGAAATGGATAATATAAATATTGTTTACTGTATTTTTGCAACAGGGATGGGGCAACTCCATTACGTGAGTCATTTTAAATTTCTATGAATTTGTCCATAAAGTTTTGCTATATATGTTTTTCTTGTTTCTGTTTTAGTTATGGCAGCTTTTGAAGGACACCTGTGAGTGACAATTTAATACTTTAAATCAGAGGATAACGTAAATTGAAGGTACATTTTTCTGTTCTTGCAGGAAAGTGTGTGAAACTCTGCTAGAGTGCGAAGCGGATATCGATTGTTGCGATAAGGTGGGAAGGAATCCGCTATGGGCTGCTGGTAATTTGAAATTTACTCAAAATCTTTTTGTTGGTTCTAATATTTAACAGTTTACCTACGAAAACATGTTTCTTGCAGCATCTATGGGTCATTGTAATGTGGCTGAACTGTTGCTGTTTTGGGGAGCTTATGTCGATCACATTGATGGGTGAGTTTCCAAGCTAAAAGTAATATTGGAGATTATTTTATCGTATTTTTAATGTATAATTTGATAGCTTAGTATTATCATCAGTATTAGATTAACTATTACAGATGTAAGACATATTGTTTTCTGATAACTTTTTGACCTTGATGATGAACATTAAATTACCGATTCATCGATTCTTTTTATTTTTTAGTGATGGAAGGACGGTGTTATCAGTAAGCTCAGCTCAGGTGAGTCATAGATATGCAAATAGATCTCAATACGAATAATGAAACGTATGGTTCTTTTAGGGAAACGTGGGAGTAGTGAAGCTACTACTTGCTCGAGGTCTCGATGAAAGTCATCGGGATAATTTGGGCTGGACACCCCTTCATGTATTTTTTTTTCATGTCCTTCAAATTCAAGCAATATAATGTATATTTCGTGTTTCCATAGTATGCAGCTTTTGAAGGACATCGGGAAGTCTGTGAGGCGTTAATAGAAGCTGGAGCTCGTGTCAATGATGTTGACAACGATGGTTACCATGCACTCCTTCTCGCTTCACAAGAAGGTCATTTCCAAGTAGTCAAGAGTCTAATCAATTATGAAGCAGACTTAGATCACAGATCTCACGATGGACAAACGGCATTGCGTAAGAATTTCAATTTTACACGTTCCTAATCAAAGTAAATTGTTTTTGGAATAATTAAATAAACGGATTGTTCTATTTACAGGTGTAGCAGCTACCGAAGGATTCAAAGATATTGTTCAAGTAAGTCTAATTTTTTTGATTTTGTCGTTTTAATAAAGTTAATCAAATCTCATCTCCTTATTGGTGTTCTGCAGCTGCTAGTCAATCAAGGAGCAGACGTTAACAAATGTGATATCGACGGCCGAAGCACTCTGTATCTTCTAGCTTTAGAAAACCGTGTTAGAATGGCTCAATTTCTTATTTTTTGCGGTGCTGATGTGGAGGCAAGGGATTTGGAGGGTCGGACGCCGCTCCATGTGTCCTCATGGCAAGGTCACATGAAGATGGTTGAGTTACTTCTTTCAGCCGGAGCAGTCGTAGATGCACTGGACAATGACAAGCGAACGCCGCTTCAGAATGCCGCCTGGGAAGGGCATGAGAACATTGTCCGATTACTCTGTGAGCGAGGGAGTGAAGTCGATCATATGTGTAATCAGGTTGGTAGAATTTTTACTAACTTACCAGGAAACAACTATTGAAACTTTTTATTTTTTTTTATAGGGTGCCACTGCGCTTTGCATTTCAGTCCAATGCGGTCATGTTGAATGTGTGAAGGTTCTGTTGGAGTATGGCGCGAATCCTCGACGGTCGGACAGAAGTGGTCGAACTCCTATCAAGGTGGCAATCAAGGCAAGCCAATTATAGCTTAAGGACAACAAAAAAAATTTTTTTTTTGTTTGCGAATTAGTGTAAATCTTTGTTTTCCTATTTTAGAGTGGCCATACCTCGATNGCACAACAAAAAAAAAATTTTTTTTTTGTTTGCGAATTAGTGTAAATCTTTGTTTTCCTATTTTAGAGTGGCCATACCTCGATATCTAGTTTACTTGAGGAGTCTATGCAACCTGGAATAAAATCACGTGAGTGGAGATTTGTTACTGCCTAGATACAACCACTTCCATGTTGCAGGTTTTAATATGTTGATGCATTTTTCCCCGAAACAGTGAATATGGATGCTGGTGAAAAAGTCAACTATGAGACGGACAAGCATCGGAGTCGACTCGACCATCATTCTCAATCTCAACGTCCTCCGGATAGTAATTCTGAACATCTGGATATCAATAACCAACATGAAACGGAATCATCGAACAGAATCAGAATCTCGCCACATTCACCAATCCTTCCTCCAATTGCTTCTCCAAAATTGGATAAAAAGAATCTCGCGTCTTCTGAAGGTTAGAAAAAAGGCGATAGACTTTACTTTCTTAAATTATTTTGAATCAATGAACTTTATTTGGTAAAGTTTATTTGACGTTTAATATTTTTATTTAGGTTCGATGAATCATCAGAGAATAAATCTTTACTTTGCAAAACAAGTTCAGCAAATGTCCAAACGTCAAGAGCAACAGCAACAGCAACGTTCCAAACAGCCTGTAAGTCCTCTTTACGCATCACCACCACCATTGTCCCCACCAAATGGGAATCCACCTGGATTACATCTCCTTCCGTCTCAACTCAACCGAACTTTCAATAATGAAATTGCAAAGGATCATAAAAAAGTCAGTGAAGAAAATGGATTCCGAGGAGACAGATTTCCAGTATCTAAACCAGCCCTGGAGTCTTATGCTCGACCATCTACTAACGCCACAGATTCACAAAGTTCACCATTTGCCTTCACAAGGGTACGCTTTACTACTAAATTTTAATTTTAATTTTTCTTCTAACTATTTAATATTACAGGATACTCATATGAAAATTATTCTGGGATCCAATGATGTCAACCCAAGTTTTATGAGTAAAACGAAGAAGAGCAGTTATATTCCCAATGGTGGTGGGATAAGTAATGCCACAAACGTTATTCGAAGTGGTCTCAGTGCTCTGAGAGCAGGAGTTCTTGAAGCAACAGCTGGGAAACGTTCTAGTAATACAGACTCTCCACTCGTCTCCGCTGCCTCATTGGCTGTACCGAATGTTGTACTCCACAAAAACAAGCGCAGTGGATCAAACAATGACAACTGTGCTTTCCCTAAAAAGGAAACTCAACTTTAGAAAGATAAAAATCTCATCATGGTCTGCTTAAAAAAAAAGAAGAAAATTAATTATTGTTCATACTACTGTTGGATTTCCATTATCCAAAGGTTGCGCAAAAATTTTTTATGATGCGTCCTTCTCCCTTCCTTCCTATGAATGCCGTCTGAACCTTAGTCGTCCTAAAACTGTAAAGTATACGATTACTGGCTTTGCTTTCTACCAGAAATCAACTAATAACTCATGGCTATCAACGAAACTAATGTTATTACTTTTTGAGCCACTCGGATGATAATGATATTATACTTTCATGCAATACTACTACTGCTTTCCCTAGTAAAGCGAACGCGAGAAAGTTTTATACACGTTAATTGTAAGTGACGCTACGCCGACTCGATGTCGAATCGAATCGATAGAGCTAAAATAAATCGAACAAAGTTTCCAAAATTATGGATATTTCATTTATTATTGAGGATAATCTCCATAATTTTTGTGACTTAAAATTAATTAAATTAGTCACCAACTAACGCAAGTGACTGAGACTGTGAGGAATAATATTCCTTTAGTCAAATGTCAGAACCGGAAATAGAAGCAGGAAGAACGTGAAATGAAAAAGAAAATTTCTGATTGGTTGAAATTCTTCAAGTTCTAAAAGGAGGTGGTGTCTCTCTAACTTCCAATAAAATACACAGATGGAGATTTAAAACCTCCCTCACCCGCCATCACTTAAGTTTCTAAAGTTACCTCCAATCAAAAAAAAATTGACCTCTTCTATTTAACATTTTATTTCCATTGTTGATTGTTATTGTTGACAGGCAACAATAGTCTGGAACCCTTAGAGAGCAGTCAAGTTCATTTATTACATCAAAAACGGTATGAAATGACTCAATTGAAATTCAATATAATTTTTAATATTGCTTCACTCTCTAACCCCTCTTGGCATTAGCCTTTCTTTTATTTTATTAACATATTATCCATGGACAATAGCCAAGAAAAGCAGTGTTCGTGGGATATCGTTTCAAAGTAGTAAGTACTTATAAGCTATATACTGTCACTGTCGTACTTATAACCTATCTAACCGTTTGAAGGCAGAAACCGGTCAACCGGGGGAAAGACAGACGAGGACAAGAAGGATTTAAAATTAGAACTAAATTGCAATTGAAAATATTCCTATAATTTCCAGATTATCAACAAATCAAGTGTGTCTGGAAAAGCTGTAAGAGAACAACCGGAATCTACTAAAAATTGTGTTCTAGAAATAAGGAATCTTTAGAAAAATCCAAAGGAATTTTATTCAATCAAAATAAGACTAAGGTGACAGGAAGTTTTCATCGAATCACTCACATTCCTATGACTGAAATAAGTCCCACTCCCAGTGGTAGCGGTAGGCCGAAGGGAACTAATGATGGGGATTGGATTTGTGAAGAGGCAGAGTAAGTTAATTAAATTTGTAAAATTGTCTATCTTTTTGAATTACCATGTAGTGGCATGAAGTAAATATGTAATTTTTAGTAGAAGAATGGTGATGTTAGGTGATGTTAGGGTTAGGTGATCATAACAGGACCACTAGTCATTTGCTAAACTCTGACTTTGCAGATGTGGTAATGTAAATTTTGCTCGAAGAACCACATGTAATCGATGTAATAAGGAAAAGCCGGATAATTCTAAGCAGAAGCAAATTGGAACTGAAATAGGAAAAGCAGCTGCTGAGAAGAGTCGAGGATTATTTTCTGCAGATGACTGGCAATGTTCTAAGTAAGGTTTTTTTTTTGTTTTGAAATCAATGAATTATAATAATGAATACAATTGAGAAAGAATAAGTTTCACTTATATTTCATAGATGTGGAAATGTTAATTGGGCACGACGCCATCAGTGCAACATGTGTAATGCTCCTAAATTCGGTGAAGTAGAAGAAAGAACTGGATATGGCGGAGGTATGCTCCTTTCTTCGACGCTCTAATTACTATCCAGTTAGTTTTTTCTGATGGACAGGTTACAATGACCGCGGCGTAGTGGAGTATATTGAAAGACAAGATTCAGACGATGAGTATGATGAGGTAGGACATAATTACTTGAAATATTTTGAAGACATTGCCTTTCTCATTATTTCAATAATAATTAATTATTCACTTGCTCATTCCTTAGCTCTGCTCAATTGCTTTTATAAGTAGTTTGTTGCTTTGTAGGAATTAGATTAAATTGAATTTTTTTTTTTTTTTGATTTCTCATTTTGTGCAAAACTATCCTAAATAAGCTTGAAAAGCAGTTATTTCATAACGAATTATAGACTAAGGGATATACTATTTTGTCCAGTTTGGGAGAAAAAAGAGACAGTTTAGAAAATTATCGAATTCTGGGGACGATGATTCGCAAGAAGCGAAACCGAAGGAAAATGAATCGGCATCTAGAGTCGATGTTCCACTCAAGTCTGATGCTGTTGATGAAGTAAATTAAATTATACTAATTTCATAAACTTCAATGTGTTACTAAATATTATTGTAAATACAAGGAGGATGAGGATGATGACGAGGAAGAAGATGAAGACGGTGACCTTTCGAAGTATGACCTCACGGGATGGGGAGATGATGACGAGAAGAGTGACAAAGAATCCTCAAGCAAGGAAAATTCAAAAAGTGACAAAGGATCCAACGATGATAATTCTATTCATAGAAGGTGAGAATGATACTAATTTTTATATAAAAAATCCAAATTTTTGTTACTCACATTCATTTTGGAATTATAGTCGAGACACTGGAAGCAGAAGAAGACATCACTCGCGATCTAGCTCTTCAAGTAATCGTTCAAGGTCAAGATCTAGAAGTCCGCGATGAAGAAAGTGAAAAACTTCATAAATTTTCCAACTGGAAAGCACTAGCCAATTAAAACCAGACATGTTCGCGATCAGATTCGTATGTTTCTCCTTATCCCTTCATGGTATCATTGACAAAATTAGATTGACGTTTGAAATGAACTAGACTCTTTCTGTACAATAATGGAACTCATTACTGATGACTTCAAGTTGATTTCACTTGTTTATAATTATTAATTAATCATAAACTAGAGATAGATTACGCAAATCTGTAATATCATTCTCTAGAGGATGTTCCTTTCTTTTTTCAATTTAATTCTTGCTTCAACGGCTTCTTCATTTTGGCCGAGCTTTTGAAATGTAGGAGGAATCAATGCAGCGGCCACGTAACGTTTTTCCACATTCAAAAAATTGAATGTTGTACAAGCGTGTTCCGTTGGCAGTATCTCCAAATTGATTCCTTTCTTCTGAATAAATTTCTTCGTTTCACTGCTCACCTGCTGACCATGGTCACCAACTCCAATGACAAGTATTTCTGAACATAAATAAATTATCAATTAATATCAATTTCTGTTCTAGTGAGTTGATCCTAATTTTGTTCATTCTGTTGCCTTCCCATGAGTTAAAATTTCAGTAAAGCACTATTACAGAGCGCAAAAATTTTGAATTAATTATCCAGTATCGAAACAACATTATATAGTAATTAACTACTCCTTGGGAAATTTGAAAGCACTTCATTCTACTCAATACTACTTTACTATTAATTACGTGTTTTTTTTTAATTTACCGTGAAAGTGGCATTTTAAATCGTCTGACGTGTTTTGGAAATAACACTGCATATTATTTAATTATATTTACCTATTTTAGGTTCCAGAATCATAAAAGCAGAAAGAGATTCCGGAGTTATATCAGCAGCCGAGCTAACATCCCAACCTAATGCTGATTTAGGGAACAAAGCAAGTGGTCCCACAACAGACATCCCATTGTTCAGTCTAAATCCCGTCTGTAGTATAGTAAGTTACATGTTTATTTTATAACGTTTCATCAAACTAAACTTACAATATTAATTATTATTAGATTTTACCCGACTATAAGAGTCTATCATGAGTGGAGAGTCAACTTCATGGTTCAAGATTGTGACTGTTGTTTTCCCATCTCCCTCATAGCTGTAGTGTCTTTTGAAGGTATGAAACCGAGTATAATTTGTTTTCAGTGCAGATGAAATTCTTCGACATATAAAACTTGTCATTGCTTGGGATGATAAGTAGAAAATATTACTTAAAAATTTGATGACCCTTTTCTAACGGCAAAAAGAATAATTTTCGGGAAATAGTTCAGAAAAGGTTAAAGTTAAATATTGAAGCTGATTTTTAAATTGACTTACTATACTCACGGATCGATGGCTTCTTTATGGAGGACAGAAGAATCACGATGTTGANAATAGTTCAGAAAAGGTTAAAGTTAAATAATTGAAGTTGATTTTTAAATTGACTTACTATACTCACGGATCGATGGCTTCTTTATGGAGGACAGAAGAATCACGATGTTGACATTTCTATTAGATTAATTTACCAACTTTGTTGAAAATATTCCAATTTTGACACATTTTCATTGATTACCTTAAGTTTTAAGATGAAATTAACCCATAAACAAAATTTAATCAAAATTTTGATGTTTAATTTTTAAATTTAAATTTTGACTTTTGAATTTTCATGTTTGTTGGTTAAAGTTGGCGCCTCATGCCAGTTGACTTTACACTTCACAGCTGACTGCGGCGCAAATTTGATTTTGCAAAATTTTAGCAACATTGAAGATTGACATTAAATTTTTCAAATTGACAAAATAATTTATATTGTTTTAAGTTAAATAATCTAACCGCAAACCGGACACATCAACAATTAACATCTGTTTATCGGTCACTCAAGAGATAAGGTTAGTCCTAAAATCTTTTTTCGTCCTAATCGTCACATTAATCTCTGTTGAATTCACAGAAATTGATAAATTGATTAAATTCAATTCCTCACATCAATTGATTAACGTTGATTCTGGATGGCATTCAAAAGTAATCAAAAATCATAATTAGTTTTGTTTACGTTATAAGCTCTTCTAAAGTATTGAGATTGACATCACAAGGAAAATCTAATAANATCATAATTAGTTTTGTTTACGTTATAAGCTCTTCTAAAGTATTGAGATTGACATCACAAGGAAAATCTAATAAGGACGGACACGTATTGACAGAGTATAGAGTTTCATCAGCATAGCAATGTAAGATAAAAATTTGAATTCATCATACAGTAAGTTTAACATAAATATAATATGTAATTATTCTTNATCATAATTAGTTTTGTTTACGTTATAAGCTCTTCTAAAGTATTGAGATTGACATCACAAGGAAAATCTAATAAAGACGGACACATATTGACAGAGTATAGAGTTTCATCAGCATAGCAATGTAAGATAAAAATTTGAATTCATCATACAGTAAGTTTAACATAAATATAATATGTAATTATTCTTGTTTTTAGATGAATTTACAATATCTTCAATACATCAGTTTAGTTACCTTAACCGTACAGAATGCTGTTCTTGCACTATCAATGCGTTACGCAAGGACACGAATGGGCCACATGTTCATCTCGTCAACGGGTAAGGAGACAAATTTCTTTAGAAACAGATTATTATTTTAATTATTAAAATATGTTGATGGTTTTTTTGTAACTTCATTCCAGCTGTCCTCAATTCTGAAATCATAAAACTTATCACATGTCTAGTTGTGGTATTTCGTGAAAGTGGAGATTTCTCTCGATTTCTCAGTGACTTGAGGAAAATTGTGATTGAAGATAAATTAGATACGCTCAAGGTCTGTGTACCTTCTATGGTTTATGTTGTACAGAACAATCTTCTTTACTTAGCTGCAACTCATTTGGATGCAGGCACATATCAAGTAATTTATTAATTATTGATGAAAAAAAAAAATCTAAAAATCTATTTTAGTTTCTTATAGTAGTTCTTCTTGTTTCTGTAGGTTACATATCAATTGAAAATTCTTACAACAGCAGTATTCAGCGTACTAATTCTTCGGAGGAAACTATTACCAACACAGTGGGGAGCTTTATTTTTTTTGTTGGCTGGAGTAATTTTTGTTGAACTTGCCCAAACTGAGGACTCTAGTTCAAAACCTACGGAAAATGGTGAACAAAATCGTGCTCTAGGAATCACAGCTGCTGTAGCGGCATGTTGCCTGTCAGGATTTGCAGGAATTTACTTTGAGAAAATTCTCAAAGGATCAACTATTTCAGTTTGGATGCGAAATGTTCAGTTATCTCTATGCTCAATTCCATTTGCAATTATTACTTGCTACCTGAACGACAATGCAAGTATATTATCCAAAGGTTACTTTTATGGGTAAGAAATTACAAATTTTATTTTATTTTTTATGTCAACATTATACTAAAAAAAAAATTTTTTTTTTTTCAGTTATGATCCATTTGTTTGGTACTTGGTCATTCTTCAAGCTTGTGGAGGACTCCTCGTTGCAATTGTTGTCAAATATGCGGACAATTTACTGAAAGGATTTGCAACATCCGTTGCCATAATATTGTCATGTGCTGTCTCCATGTTCCTCTTTGACTTCCATCTAACTCTCCAATTCAGCTTTGGAACTGTACTTGTTATTAGTTCTATTTTTCTTTATGGACATCAACCGACTGTCGTCAGTAAGTCTTCCATGATCGCAAAGGTTTGATGGTTGCTTAAGTTTAGTAAAACAATTACTTATAATTCATCACGGTGAGTGTAGCTCCTCATAGCATTAAGGTATGCGAGCTGAGCTAAACTCACATTGTTAAGTTAAAGAATTTTGTAGCTGAGATTTCATTACTCGTCAGTCAGTTAGTCTGGTCACTTCAAGTTTTACTCTTATATTTTCAATCTTGGGGTACTTCAATTTAAAAATCGAAATTACTTAAAAATTGACTGATGTACCTTGTCATTAACTTTTAATGGGGACATTTCGTCTTATATATTTTATGAGCTTTGTTGGTTTTGATTTTTAATTTATCCTGAATCTCAAAATCTCAAAATCCAAATTTGAAAAACTAAACGAAAAAGCATTAGCCTTAGTAACATAAACAATGGTGAGTGGTGATGGTTTTCAATAAGAGAAGCGTAGGTGTACAAAGATGTCAAGTGTATGATTGATAAAAATTTCCAATTGACGTGATTAATATTTTAATTTTTACATAATTTATTGGAATGTTTCATTTCTTTTTTACTTATGAAAAGTTGTTTAAACATTTCCCCCGGACCAGGAACTTATATAACTAAACAGTTCCATGGTTCGGGTAATTATTTGTTTTTGTAATTCCATTTGAAGCACAAGACCACGTCACGCATGAGGATGACGTACTAAACTTAAACAATGTTAATTTTAAAATATATTTATTTATTCTATTTGTAAAATAAACCCCGACTTTTAAAACGAACAGGTTACATTATTTCCAAATGTTGTTTCCCACCCTGTTTTTAGTTTGCAGAAAAGTTAGTATGATTTTAAAATCCCAATTTCTCTCCAGAATTTCAAAAAAAATTTTTTACTGAAATAGAAAAGCTGTTGAAATTAAAAACTGGTGTAAAGTTATATTATAAAAATTATTAGGAGTCCAATCGTCTAGCAACCACAAATGTCAAGGTATCACCAAAAATTAGAATAGTCTTTTATCGTACGCGTTAAGACTATAGTCGTGGGCCGATGTATAGCATCTCTCAAAATGAACTGAACAAGAATCAATACCTTGACGCAATGAAACCAAACTTAACTACCATATCCTAATAATTCAATTAATCAAACCAGACTTATCCCACGATATGATTGGCTAATTTATTTTTTTTGATGTACGAAGAATCACTTTCATTCCCCTGAGGAATTATAGTATCGTGTGATTGACAACTAGTATTGTTAGAATTACAAACTTTTTTGAAGAAATTCATATTTGTCAGGGAGAATTCAATTTAGTTGATTCGAATTTAGAAGAATAATTTGGAGTGGATGTAATTTAGAAGTTAGTAAATATTAGCTTGTTACTTCTTATGGAATATTGAGTCGTATCAGGCTTAATCATCCTTTGATTTTTTCGAAGACTCAGCCGATGTAGGCTCATCCTTGGCTTCACATTCCTCGTCGTCACTGTAGTTCGTTGGCTCTTCTCCTGGTTTCAATAGCTTTCCAACAAAATCATATTTTTCTAGAAAAAAAAAAATCAAGACACATGAAGTTAACCCCACCACTACGAATACTACTTCAAAAAAAAAAATGTTAGTAAGTGTAATTGAAAAAAATAAATAGTAGGCATGAGAAATGTTTTATTTTACCAGCTAATTGTGCTTCCCATTCCCTGACAGATTCCATTTGCATGCTGTTTAAATCAGACAAGTCATCATGCTCTTCCTTTACAAGATCAGTCTGAAACATCGCAAGTGCTCGAGATGCATCATGCCCAGCGAGAGATGCATATGGACCACCTGATAATATCAACAAAATAAAATAATATAATAAGATAAATTAGATCTCATAGTTAGTCATAGATTTAATATTTCAAAAGAACTGACCTGGTCCATAGAATCGTTTCCCTCGAGTGACATCAAATACCTTCCCATTAACTGCAACCAAAACTCTACCAGAGCTATCAGTCCCATCATACTTGCGAAGTTCTTCAATAAGTAAGTCCTGCTTCTTCATTTTTGGGATTTGTGGTGTAGGAGGTGGAAGGTCAACTGCATCCTCATTACGTCCCTTCAATATCTTGTATAATAGAAATAAAATTGCAAGGACTAAGCATAAGTTCAAAGGTGAAGAAATAATCTCGCCAAAAAAATCTGTAAGGAAGCCACCGCTACTGCCTATTTCATCTTCTCCTAATTGTTTTGTCGTTTCACCTTCCATTTTTCCTCCAATGAATCACAAATAATTGATCTCGATTGGTTAGCTCTAATTTAGGAATTAATTAACTTTAGACTCTACAGGACAACGAGTATCAACTTGAATGAGCTGCCTTATGAATTTATAAGAGAAAGAAATAGTTCAATTTTGATTTAAAAAAAAAAGAAAGAGACTGGAGTGAATTTGATGATGTAGCGTATAATAAATTGTTCAATGGTGATTAATTTAGAGTGGACAGAATAAGAACTACTAAATTTAGGTCCGAATGGAGAATAAGTTGATGTAAAAAAATTTTTTTTTTGTTTGAGGAAGATAAAATCCTAAAATGAGGGGGTGATGGATGATCAGACGATGGAATTGGCTCTGACGTCCATACACAGAGTTTTCAACCTAAAAAAATCTTAAAGGATAGGCGAACAAACCAGAAAAACAACAAATCATCTAACCATATAACAAATACCCTTGCGCAGTTTACAACTAAAACTATTTACAAATACCCTAAAATATCACCTATGTCGTCGGAATCATATTATAAGAAACCGAATATCTACAAACTAGAATGTAATGTAACCTGTCTTGAGTCAAGACTCTTGACAGTCCCAGTTCCCACCTTATTACAATTAAAACTAACTTTCTAGTTTCGGTATCTAAAATAAAGTGATAAATTAAGGTTAGATTTTTTTAGGGTTCAAAATGACCCAAATATCCTCCCATAATTTGATTTAAAACGAGCATAAAAACATTATTATTTAAAACATAACTTAGCCGGTTGTGTTTGTGTCGCAAATAGTCTACATAACCTAAACCTAAACGATTCAGAATAAGTTAAAAAAAAAAAAAAATTTTTTTTAAACTTATTCTTTTGAATCTTATCTGAGCTTATGATAACCTTACCTTGAGGAAATAAATCCTAATNAAACATAACTTAGCCGGTTGTGTTTGTGTCGCAAATAGTCTACATAACCTAAACCTAAACGATTCAGAATAAGTAAAAAAAAAAAAATTTTTTTTTAAACTTATTCTTTTGAATCTTATCTGAGCTTATGATAACCTTACCTTGAGGAAATAAATCCTAATGNTTTTTTTTAAACTTATTCTTTTGAATCTTATCTGAGCTTATGATAACCTTACCTTGAGGAAATAAATCCTAATGCTTAAGTATCTAATAGACTTTTTCAAGGCATCATCAGTGTCTTCAAGTTACGAGTGATCACATGTTTCTATTAATTTTAAGGATAAAACACACGTGAATTCAATTATTCTACTCCATGTTCATATGACAGAAATACCTGATAATTATCCAGAGTATGACAGTATGAGATCAGGTTGAAATTGAAGGAAATGTTGTCTGAATAGTATGGTTATGGTTGTATGATAAAACTTGGGGTTGAGTTTGAGATGAGAGATAAGATAAAGGTAACATTACCTTTCTTATCTTACTTTAACATTTGTAAATTATTGGAATTCTAGAAAGTTCTTTTTAGTTAATGACTTGACTTGAAATGTGATGAAATATGTGTTTACGCGAATTATGGAAGGTACCATGTCCATGTCACAAAGAGATCCGAAAAGATAAATTATAAATAANTATGTGTTTACGCGAATTATGGAAGGTACCATGTCCATGTCACAAAGAGATCCGAAAAGATAAATTATAAATAAACAAAATTTACCAATTTAAATTAATTTTACTAAAAATAAGGTACCCTGAAGGAGTGATTACAAAACAATGGAANAACAAAATTTACCAATTTAAATTAATTTTACTAAAAATAAGGTACCCTGAAGGAGTGATTACAAAACAATGGAACAGGTCACGCCTTTTGTGAGGATGAGCTGTAAGGTGTGACTAAAGGACAGAAAAATATCATTCTCATGCCATACTAAAAAACTCCATTCAAACACAGATGTCGCATCATACAATGAGGTCATTGACCTCACAACTTTTACTATTTACTTACACAGACGGACTTTTTAGTTTACATTATGTTAGATTTAGATTATTCAATTTATTTCACTTGTTACTTTAAACTTTGGTTACGCTCATATCATTTAATTACATTTATTATCTTAAAGAGCTGAATGGTTTTAGCCTTTCTTTGACAAGTTTTGAGTTGTTGTTACAATCAAAATTCTAAATATCTATTCTATCAGTTTCGTCCACCATTTTTTTTTCCTTTAGAAATTTAAAAAGTTTATTCAAAGAATATACGTAATTGTTTTTTAAATTAAACACCTAGTACGTTAAAAATCGTCCAAGCAGACTACNAATTAAACACCTAGTACGTTAAAAATCGTCCAAGCAGACTACTACTAATGCTGGAACTGATTCGAAGTTAAGACTCTTCGTCATCATATCTAGCAATCTTACAATAAAAAAAAAATTCTTTTTGTTTAAAAAAAAACTTCCTAAACTTTACTTTTAAAATTGTGGCTAAAATTGAGAATAAAAAATTTATATTTCTTATTTGATACTTTAGGAGTGATTTATCACAATANAAAATTGTGGCTAAAATTGAGAATAAAAAATTTATATTTCTTATTTGATACTTTAGGAGTGATTTATCACAATACGAAGACGCGCGTGAAGGTATAAGATGAATGTTAGTTGGAACGTCAATTGTAATAATAAAGGAAAGAAATTAATAATAATAATGAAACCAATCTGGTTCATCCTAATTCATAATCACACTGACGCTCATTTAAGTTCAAGTAGACACCCAACAGCTCCAAAATATCCCTGAAATTATTGTTTGATTTACTTATCATTCATAGTTTTTTTTTTTTTTTTTTTTTTTTTTGATAACAAACCTCATGCTCTAGAAACAGAGCTTTGAGACTTCCTCTAGACCAATACTCCATGGCTGTAGAGAGGAGTTTCATTGAAATTGTATTCACTCGGAGAAAGTTTCCGATGAACACGACCTGTATAATAAATTAATAGGAAATTATAGTGAGTGTAACGGAAATATTTCATTAATTTCTCCCACAGCTTAAAATTCACACAATTACGCATTAACAACTTTCGTTATAACAAAAAAGCGGTTTGATTAAGAAAGACTATTTTTTATAGTATCGCATCATAGTATTTAGTCCAGTTATGTCGCTGAAAAATTTCTAACATTGCTCCTCGTTGAAGGAGTTTTTGGTAATCGCGAACTTTATTTATCAATCTAAATTTCTCGCTTGTAAAAAGTTTGTAAATGCTTCAATTTAGTTACCCTCTGAATTCTTTCATTAACAGCGCACATGCGTGCGATGGAACCAATATTATTTGTTATTGTCACCAACGTCGCTCGTGCTAGATCCTCCTTACGAACAGAATCCCGTCGCTCCTGACAATTCATTTGACCAAAGCTAATATTAAAAAAAAAAACTTTTGTTATAGGAATTCCAACCAAAGTAGGTACTAAAAGATGAATGAATTATAATGCAAGGTTACTAAGCAAAAAAAAGAAAAGAAAACCTTTAAGAATCTTTCACTAGCAACAGAAATCGTAGTTTAATGCAAGTAAATACATACCTGGATGCGACCAAATCTCCAGGTAAGTCAAATTTCATATAGTTACCACCATATATATCTCTAACTAATTTGTCTACTGAGGTATTATCCCCATTCGCAGCTAATCTAATTGCCTCTTCAAAAGTGGAACAACCGGTGAGGAGACAGCAAAGTCCAAGAAACGTTCCTCCACCTAAACTGAAAATTTGAAATGATTTAAACTTTATAATAAGAATTCCTTTTCAAGTAAGTTTTTCTTTTCAATTTACCTTGTTCCTGTAACACGACGATATTCCCTTGGACCCGTGACTACAAGCATACTCACACCAGATCCAATATTCACAGCCTGGTAAAAAGGAATTAAAATATTTAAAAAAAAATTACATTTAAAAAATTTACAAGATAATAAAACAGGTTTAGTATATTACCAAAAATGGATATGGATTACTGAAATCGAAAGATATTTTCTGACAGGGCGTATCATCCTCTGGATTTGTCCAATAGAAACACTCACTCTGATTATGAGCGTCGATAAACTCTATTCCGAGAATTGTTGAATCGAGCTCATCGTATTTATGAAGTTTCAAATTCACTTCCTGTAGAGTGGAGACGTCATACAAATTAAATTGACTTAAAAAGTTAAAAATTTTCAGGCATCTACTTGTAAAAATTGATTCTCAAATTTATAGGCTCCTCCACCTGTGGCACAAACTGTACTAGCCATTGTAGCCATCCCTTTTGATTTAGCTAGTTCGAGGAAGTTCTCCATTTCAGATGTAGGGAAGCGGATAAAATGTAATGTTCCTATTCGATCACGGATGTGGACATTGTTCATCTATTCAAAATTTCTAGACATAAGAAGTCATTTCAATTAATTATTTTGTCATAGAACATTCTCACTTGCAAGTGACTATCACGTGTACCACTGGATCCATAGGCTGAATTTTTTGTAAGATACCTACGTATATTCTTAAGTGTTTCTGTCTTTGATTCTTCATCTGTATTGGAATCAGTTGGTTCAAAATAAACAAGCTTCGTTAGTGTGCCTTAAAATACATAAAAGAAGGAAACCTTGAAACCTTGAAGACCGCACGTCTTGAAAGCATTATAAGTGGTAACAGGATTGACCTACCACCTATATCCATACCAAACCATGGCATTGCTGCAAAAAAAAACTCCATAAATAAGAATTACTAAAACAGACAAAAGTACAACTTGTACTGAGTCTAAGTTTGACTCAATCAAACTAAGAACTTATTAATTTTAATTTTAATCCAATAAATATTGAAAAAGAAAATTAAATATTTCGAATTTAGCATGTTACGTACGTGGGTCATTAGAAGTTTCCCCTGTTTTATTAGCAGAAGTTCTCCGTACGCATTGACAACCACAATCACCATTTGACGATTGATTATTAGCGGACATCAATAAGGGACCACAGAAGTTAGGTTTTGTATAAGGTAGTAAGTAGTCTTCCTATGAGGTTATGACATCGGATTTACTGTTTTAATCTTTCTTAAGTCCACACACGTGAGAAGTTTGCTCTTGTAAGCTAACGAGATAAAAAATAAAATTACACATGTACTAACATTAATAAGACCTAACGGTTTATAAACAAAACTACTCTGAAGAAAGTAAATCCAAAATATGTACTCGACTTACCTCAATCTATACAATAGCACTCTTGTACTGCTGAAAAATGTAAGAGCAATAATCAACTTACATAAATCAAATTAAAAAGTGAATGTTGTTCTGAATCCTGAGAACCGAGGAAGTAATAATCTTATGTTTGACCTCTTCCTGATCGATTTTTGATTGTTGGAGTTGGAGTTGACAATGACTGACGACGACAAGAATGAATTTAAAGTTGTAAGAAAGTGGGTATAAAATGTTAAATTTGAATTTGAATTCACCGGCTTTATTACCGCTGCTCTTTCCCGCCGTATCTCACTTTCCTTGCTTTCTTTATTGATTTTTAATTTCTAAATTTATTAAATTATTCTTGCTAAACAAATCAAAATTAATTGATTATTCATTCTACTCATTCAAGAGCAAAAGTGAAAGTCGAGTGGTAAACATTTCCTGGCTCAAGGTAACATCCAACAGTTGAGTATTTGAGTTGAATAGGAACGTTCAATCAGCTGTCAATTCCAACCTTTGGTGACGATGAACTAGAAATATCGTCTAGGTTCGTTTGCTGCTGTATAATCTAATTTGGATCATCATAAGGTACTCCAACTCCAACTCCAAGTTCCAGGTAAAAGCAATTTCTTTAGATTTATGGTCATGGTAAAATAAAGGGGTTAACGATAAATACAATAACTTTACTTACTAATATCTTACAGTTTATTTAGAACGTGTGTGGCAGTGGCTAGCGAGTGAAGAAATTGGTAAACATGAGCTCTCCTATTGCTGGAACCAGTGGAAATCTTAACACAGTCGATGATGTTTGTTTTGGTGAGTTTAAGCTGTTTTAATTGTAGATTATCTGTTGGCTGAATTGTGAAAATTTTATTTCTAATGTGATTGTAGGAAACTGTAGTAGATGTGGTGAAGAAGTAATCGGAGAAGGAATGGGATGTACAGCGATGGGACAAGTGTTCCATATTTCCTGTTTTACATGTAGAGTTTGTGAGTGTTCTCTCAATGGTAAACAATTCTTCTACCATGTTGACGGAAAGCCTTATTGCGAGTATGATTATCTGGTAAATCATCTTATATAATTATAAGATATTAATAAAATTTTATTTGTATAGACGATGTAAATTTTATTTGGTTATGTTATTCTAGACACGATTGGAGAAATGTTGTGTCTGTGGAGAAACTGTTACCGAAAGAATCCTACGAGCTAATGGGAAACCATACCATCCGACATGTTTTAAGTGTCTTGTTTGTGGGAAAAGTCTTGAAGGGATTCAGTTTACAATTGATGCTGGAAATAGAATCCTTTGTCTTGAAGATTTTCATCAGTGAGTTAAACTAATATTAACTACGAATACTCTTCTTATTTGACATCTTACAAATTTTTTAGAAAATTTGCCCCGAGGTGCAGTGTTTGCAAAAGGCCAATAATGCCGAAACCTGGACGAGAAGAGACAATTCGAGTTGTTGCATTGGATCGCAGTTTTCATCAGGACTGTTACAGATGTGAAGTAAATACTGTAAACTTTATACAGTAGTCGACAGATATAATAAGCCTATCGTTTTTTTTTACAAATACGGTATCAAAACGAATCTTAAAAATCTTTATTTATTTAATCAATATGACTCTATAACTAGTGGGAGTGGGCTTATCTATCGATTATTGTAATCGTATCATAATATGTTAAAATTATCCAGTCTTCACTATAATTTTTTTTTTTTTTTAGGATTGTGGTTTGCTTCTTAGCTCTGAAGCAGAAGGTCGTGGTTGCTACCCATTGGATGACCATGTGCTTTGCAAGAACTGCAATGCAATGCGTGTCCGTAATATCAAGATTTGAATTATGAGTTCGACAGTATTAGTTAGATGTGGACTCGAAAGTTAACTTCTGTAGAAGTTTAGTTGTGATTAGTTTAGTTTAGAAATAGAATTTTTCACAATTCTTAACAGGATTAGTTGTTGCCATTTGGTATAAATTAATTTTAGTTGCTTCCTATGGTGAAGAGAGGTGAGAGAGGTTTTCATAATTTTGTACAGAATATGCGCAATTCGCTGGATAACGAGATTTTCATTATTCTCAATTACCAATTTTATTCATTGTAAATGATGAATCAAAATTTGTATTAATTTAATGAAAGGAGCTTTGCGTAACGTGTTACTGCCTGTGTTACTTATTGCCAATATGTTTCCAGTAGTATTTTTTGTTAGTTAAATAATACCACTAAATAACTCTCACTTAATCCTTAAAAGTGCTGTGTTATATTACATTCCTTATAATTATGCAGCTCAAAGATATAAATATATGTTTAGGTTCCAGCTTAATATTCCCTTGTCGCGTTACTTTAACTTCAGTTGAGATCTTCCTTTACAATTTTTGACGCTTCCTCTTTCGCAAGAAGTCGTAATTCTTCTTCGCACAAGTAGTTAACCAATCCTGCTCCGATACAATCACTTAGCACATTAATCATTGTCCTGAAGCGATCGCTAGGAACATTACAATCAAAAATATAGAATATTAAGGGTTAAAATTAGAAATAATGTTACAATAATTGAAAGAAAAAAACATACAGAAGCCAGTCCACAGGGATGATACAGGAGATATACTTAGCTGGAAGTNGCACAAGTAGTTAACCAATCCTGCTCCGATACAATCACTTAGCACATTAATCATTGTCCTGAAGCGATCGCTAGAAACATTACAATCAAAAATA
This sequence comes from Holacanthella duospinosa, assembly GCA_002738285.1. Classification (NCBI taxonomy): domain Eukaryota; kingdom Metazoa; phylum Arthropoda; class Collembola; order Poduromorpha; family Neanuridae; genus Holacanthella; species Holacanthella duospinosa. The sequence continues at coordinate 49,803 of NIPM01000241.1, read as the reverse complement.
TAGAATATTAAGGGTTAAAATTAGAAATAATGTTGCAATAATTGAAAGAAAAAAACATACAGAAGCCAGTCCACAGGGATGATACAGGAGATATACTTAGCTGGAAGTNACAATAATTGAAAGAAAAAAACATACAGAAGCCAGTCCACAGGGATGATACAGGAGATATACTTAGCTGGAAGTCCAATTGTATGTAAAACCATTACCTGAAATTTCAAAAATTTCATTCTATTCATGGCATTGTTCGAGGTACAAAAAATTTCAAAATCAAAAAAAAATTTTTTCAGTAAAAAAAGGAATAGCTAGTGAAAATAACTAACCATGGTTACCAATCCGCCATGAGGTACCCCTGCTGTACCAACGCTCGCCATTGTCGCTGATACACTATACATTTAACCAAAATCATTGAAAATTTTTAAGAAAATTTTCTCAATTTTTACTATTTTAAATTATTACCTAATCGCCATTATTGTTCCCATAGAAAGTGGAATATTGTGTAGCTGTGAGATGAATATTGCACCCACAGCTTCGTACAATGCTGTCCCATCCATATTAATTATGGCTCCTGGACAAGAGATAAGTATTTAAATTTCCTAGCCGTATCCCTTATTTCATGTCTAAGATATAATTTGTTCTATAAATTAACCAATTGGTAGAACAAATCTAGACACCCTTGGATCCACTCGATTTTTCTCTTCAGCACAACCCATTGTTACCGGAAGTGTTGCAGAACTGAAAAAAAAAATTTCTCATTTACAATTTTGTTTTTAATTAATTGAGCAAGGTATAACCCAATTGAGTACCTGGATGCAGTGCCAAATGCAGTAGCAAGTGCTTGTGTGATGTTCATAATGTATGTAAATGGAAGTGTCTGAGTTACAATTCCATACAAAAACGGAAGTACAATGAATCCATGGATGAAAAGTCCAATTAGAACTGTAACAAAGTAGAGACCTAAGTCATCTAACATCAATTCAATATCCGGTGCTTCAATAAGTTGAGAAGCAACCAAGAAGCAAACTCCAAATGGTGTCAACCTACATTAACCAAATCAGGTAATGTGAATATAATACTAAAATCATTTATAATTATGACAATTTCATTGGAAAAACAAAAAACAATTAATTAATTTTATATTAACCAAACGACTGCTTCGGTAATGATTATCATTGCTTCGGAGAGTGAAGTGAAGAAATCGAGAAGTGGCTTTCCTTTCGGACCCATCTTTCCAAGAGTGATACCCAATATGGTCGAGAAAGTTACCAAACCCACAATATTCGTTCCTTCAACATTTTCCAAAGACATTTTCCAAGCCTCCAAAACTACAACATACGGGAGTACATCAGAGTAAGTTAATATAATTTTTAATAAGATTTATAGTTTATAAGAAACTTAACCAATCGTTTCATTTCCAAAGTTAGAAATATTCTCAGGTACTTCTAGTACTGTATGACTCTAAAAAAAATAATCAAATTTTTGTACAAGTACACCATGAACGTATCATTTTAAAGAGGCTGTTTATNAAAAAAAATAATCAAATTTTTGTACAAGTACACCATGAACGTATCATTTTAAAGAGGCTGTTTATAGATAACGTATAAATACTTACCTGGTACAGTGCCGCATGGACCAAATTTGCTGGAAACATATTTCTGAAAAAACAAAAAAATCATTAGTCTTATTACTACGGTATCCTTGGATACGTAGTGCTATCAATGGTAAAATTAGGTAAAAATTTGTTTTTGTTCTCCTAACCTAAAGAGGTCCATAAGGGTATCTGCGGTAGTTACGTTGAGGTGATCAATTCTCTCTCCTTCATATTTTTTACTCAAATGACCCGGATGTATTGCAATGACAAGAATAATTCCAAGCACGACAGCACAAATTGTTGTCACAGTGTAGTAGACAACAGCTCTAAATCCAATTCGTCCTGAAATTTTTGTATTGAGGGATCCAATGGCTGAGACAAGAGAAGACGTAATGAGCGGTATAACAAGAGCATTGAGCATGCGCAGAAATATTTCTCCTAGAAACTTGACATAGACACACTCTCGCGGTGTCCATTCATCTTCCCGAATACTACGGAGAGTAATCCCTAGCGCTATTCCACAGAGAATACCAACAACAGTGAGTATGGTCAACAAATTCTTTCCATTGCAAAAGCAACCTTTCAGACAATCTCCGCTACAGAAACCCATTTCTATTCCAGAATCTCAACACAAATCCACCAATAGGAAGACACTCTCACCTTGATTACTTAGTATCATAAACCTTTCTTTTTTTCTTCTTTCTTTACAACTATCACTGAAAAATATACATTATTCTTTATCAATACAGTTATCAATTATATCAAAAAATGTGATACAGATGCTCACTAGAGTTTCACTTGATGAAATTTTGTGGTTTCAAAAAATTGTTGTTTCTACTTTTTTTTTTTCACAGTTAAGAACACAAAGATTCTAAGTAGACTTTTGGATTCTTAAATTCTGAATAAAAATTNTTGATTACTTAGTATCATAAACCTTTCTTTTTTTCTTCTTTCTTTACAACTATCACTGAAAAATATACATTATTGTTTATCAATACAGTTATCAATTATATCAAAAAATGTGATACAGATGCTCACTAGAGCTTCACTTGATGAAATTTTGTGGTTTCAACAAATTGTTGTTTCTACTTTTTTTTTTTTCACAGTTAAGAACACAAAGATTCTAAGTAGACTTTTGGATTCTTAAATTCTGAATAAAAATTNCTTTTTTTTTTTCACAGTTAAGAACACAAAGATTCTAAGTAGACTTTTGGATTCTTAAATTCTGAATAAAAATTCTTTACCTGTGCGAATGAAAATTAAAACAAAAATTTCTGACTCGCACATCATTGAGTATGAGTTGGTCCATGGAAGTTTTTCAGTATTCGAGTAGTCTATTTTAGGACAACTTTATTTATAGAAGTTTGGAGATGATGTGGCATAATCCCATCTCCATCACTGACTAAAAATCATATCCGCCTTTAATTCTGTCGAAACGAAAAGACTAAAAAATTACTATGACTATCATGTCTTCCAATGATAAAACTCAGTCACTGAACCCTTTAGGAAATGGCTCTGATATTGGAAAAGTATTAGATGAACTAATAAATTGAGATTTTAAGTGTAAAAATTTAAAAAAATTTTCGTAATTTTTCCTTTTCAACTTTTTCGTAATGTTAAACAATTCCCAAAATAAATATTTAGATTTCATTCTTGTTAAAATGGTCAATTGTTGNAACTTTTTCGTAATGTTAAACAATTCCCAAAATAAATATTTAGATTTCATTCTTGTTAAAATGGTCAATTGTTGGGTTACTAATAATGATATTGGGTTTGGAAGTAAGTTATTAGTAATTTGAAAATTTATGGATTCAGGTGATATATAGTAAAAAACTTGCGTTTTGTGTATACTCATGTAAGTTAACAATTTTAGGAAATCCGATATATGAAANAACTTTTTCGTAATGTTAAACAATTCCCAAAATAAATATTTAGATTTCATTCTTGTTAAAATGGTCAATTGTTGTGTTACTAATAATGATATTGGGTTTGGAAGTAAGTTATTAGTAATTTGAAAATTTATGGATTCAGGTCATATATAGTAAAAAACTTGCGTTTTGTGTATACTCATGTAAGTTAACAATTTTAGGAAATCCGATATATGAAANGATATATAGTAAAAAACTTGCGTTTTGTGTATACTCATGTAAGTTAACAATTTTAGGAAATCCGATATATGAAAACTTTTTATCTTAATTTCATTAATCATTTAATACAGATTTATTAAACAAAACACCACATGCATTTATAAAGTATATAGTAAGTAATGTAATAAATATCAAGTTCTCTTTATGGTGTCTTTAGACTTGATCATTAAGTGTATCAAGCTGATGAATGATAGTATTCAATTTGTCCTAGATTCACGTTATACTTAATTTTTTTTTTACCACACGGGGTAGACCAAATACAGATTAGCCCAAATTTTTGGACCCACATGTCGTAGGGTAAAATTTATAATAATTGAGTTGACAATGTTACATATTCTTTAAATTATTTTGTTATGATGTAAATAAAGTAACTAAGTAGTAGTATTCTTTAGCTAATTTACTGATAGAATTTTTTTTTTGTTCCGAAATCTTATACTTTGTCAAATCCATATTTTAAAACCATTTTCCTACGATATGGGGATCCAAAATTTTGATTACCGTCAAGTTTGGTAAACCTATTATTACTAACTGTGCATACGGACGCTGTTGCACGGTTAGTTTCAAGAAAACTAAACCTATGAGAAATAAATTGTATTTCTGGGTTTCAGCTTAATCGTTTTAGTTGTACGGAACAGTAGAAATTTAGGTTTAAATCTGGGCTTAATATCCAAATCTTAAATATTGGGAATGCATCCTATCATTTAACATTAGAAATAGTCTCACAAAACCCACCATCAATTTAAGTAAACCATACTAATTCTAGAGATTAATACTTAAGTTTAGTATAACTCTGGCCAGAGGAATCCTTTGCTCTCGAGACACCAAAGAAAAACATTGAGTAAGTAGAGCCATAGACCCAAATAATCTTACATACTCTGTTCCTTGAGTATAGATGATTTAAAATGGATCAGTTCTTAGGCAAGTTGTACTGTACTACTGCATGAAATAGTCAGGATGTTCGGAATCTTTTTCAAAACGTTTTGCTTCTTCTTGCATACTTTCCTTGATCTTCAATATCGCAGCAGATTCTGTTTGTTCCTAAATCCAAAACCGAACCCTTGGATTCAGTGTGCTATTCACATCGAGTTCAAAACTTACATTTTCTGGCGGTCCAAAACTTCCCAAATTATAATCGGGAATTGAAGATGCTCCATCGTCTCTAGGTGTGCTGGGTCCATTTGCTGGAGAGCTCTTCATATCCATTCCGTCACCGTTAAGTACAGGATTCATTCCACCTATAGGCATCGGACCTCCGTCGGAACCATTACCACCCATAGGAAAATCCTAAAATAATTATTAAAATAGCCATCAGGGAGTCAACGTTGGATTCTTAGATTTCAGTTTGTTCTGGAATCAATCACATACGCCAGACATATTCCCTCCAGGAACTGGTTTCATCATTCCGTATATACCTTCACCCCCAGAATTCGATGAATCTAAACCCAAAATTAATATATTCTCAAGAGTAACAAATATAATTAAAAGTTTACCTTGCGGACTTTGCATAATTGGAGTACCGGGTGGTCCTGACGAGGATCCCGGCGGCCCACCGTAATTACCGGGAGAAGATGAATTATAATTCATAGGCTGAAGGAATCAAATTCGAAATGATTAAAAAGAAATAGATATCTAATATCTCATAGTATTTAGGAATATGGTCAGAATCAAAAACTCACGGCATTATTGTTCGGAGCCCATTGAGGACGACCTTGTCCAGACATAGAAATTGGTGGCATTCCACCAGGTGGAGGTGGTCCGCGCATTCCTGGGTTTGGACCATACGAGGGTCCCAAAGGCCCCATTCCAGGACGTGGAGGATTCATTCTCGGTCCCATCGACGACATACTACTGGGTCCTTCAATCAATTTGAGTCAAATGAGGTCTACTTCGAAATGGAGTTTACTAATATTCAAAACTTTTTATAACCTTGACGAGAAGGATCCATAGGCCCTGACATCATCGGCTGCCCCGGAGGCTACAATACGAACAAATAATTTGATTACCTTTGTCATACTAGACACTAAATCATAAGATTTTACCCCATTAAATTCGTTTCCTATTTGAGGAAGTCGCGGGCGAGGGCCACCCGGATATCGGGGTCCCATAAAGCCCTATTAGAGAAACAATGAGTCAATTCATTGGCTATATCAATGAAATAGAGGGAGTTGCCACAGGGAAACAGTAAAAAGGACGCAGTGGAAGTAGCTAGACAAGGTGACGTTTTGAATTTGTAAGGACAGAAAGCAATCTTGGGATTTGAATTACTTGATTGGATAGCATTTGTGGTGGTGGCGGCTGTGAATGTGGCGAAGGTTGAGATGATGGGTGTGCTGGTGGCGAAGGTCGCATTGATGTATTCTAGAAGTACAAGAGTAGGGACTGTTCAGGGAGCGACCTCTCATCTTTCAATATGTATCAATAGCTAGGCAACTAAAAGCACGTTTCACATTGACATATAACAAAAAAGGGGCTATTACGATTACACAATGACTGAGGTACGTTGAACTTAAGGGTATAGTGCAGGAAGTTCATCGTCACCGTCACTTACCGGAAAAAAGCCGGGTGGCATAGGACCTCCCATTGAGTCCCCAGGCGGCATCTGACTCATGGGACTCGGATTTGGACCACCGCTCTACAAATACCAATCAACCACTTTAGTTAGAACACATTCAGGCTATACACATCTCCAACAGCACCATGAGCAGATAAGCAAAGATCAAGAACGGAATCCTTACATGTGAGATTCCATTGACACCGTATCCAGAGTTTACAAAACCCTATGTCACAAAATAGTCCCTTTATATCCCTCTCAAGAGTTCTAGGTTTAGTTAGTCAAAATATAAGAGAAGCCAAATGCAAAACGGACCGGTTATTTTTTTAAGTTTATAAAAGTGCTATAGAGCAGAAAAGAAATAATTGATTGCTTTATTTAGAAAAGACTGACTTACGTAGTCGTGAAATGCTTTAGCTTCACTAGAATGTTCACACGATTCTCTACGTTCTGGTGCAGCGCAATATAGGTCCCAAAATACACTGTAATGTGAACAATGAGAAATTAGACATGAAAAGGAAATTTTTAAAACCAGATGTCTCATTTTATTATTTGTAAGATTTACCACCACCAAGAATGTAGGAAGCCAGGAGGCTCTCCTAATGTTATATTTTTCTCCCATCGTATCTAAAAAATTGAAAACTAATTACAAATTGTCATGGTCCATTTCTGTACTGTTCTGTGTAATAACTTTACCTCAGATAAGAACGTCTGTGCTGCTTTTTGTGCCCCCACATGTAAAAGATACTCATAGACGTATAGGGCCAATCTAGTTATAATTAATTCATCAGTTATTATGCAATGAATTTATAACTTAAGGGCAAACTTAATAATCAAGCTAATAAAACAAGAGATTACTTTTCGCGTGCTTGAGCATCTGAGGGTACAGTTGAACCTTTTCCTTTAGGATACATTCTCCTGGTGGTAGTATTCGATCACTTCGTACTATTTGGCACCCTCGAGTGGAGTTCACAGTGGGTGGAGTTCACAGGCTTAAAATATTCAAAACCACAAGAATTTAAGCCGAAATTCGGGTTGTGATAACTTTATAAAGTTATGTCAACAAAGAGGATGAGCAAAAAATTTTAAAATCGTCCGAAAGTGAATGTAATTGGAAACTATGAAGCTTTTTCACCATATTAAGGTGAACCATATGAGACATGAGAAATAATACAACTATTTAAGTCCATATCGCAAACGATGTGACCTCCACATGTCATCAAATTACCCTCAATTTCCTGTGAAATGTAATGCAACATGCATGGGAAATTGTGGACCTCGTTAAACTTTGAAGATTAAATTCTTTGATTTTGCCCTATGAATGCTTTGCATACATAATATACCATAGCAGATTACAATTTTTTGGCAAAAATTTTATACTTTTATAGCTTATCTAAATCACTGCCTAAATTTTACCCGTTTTCATGTTCTTCTAACCTCTAATGTCTAACCCCTTTTCTAATTNATATATAATGCTTTGCATACATAATATACCATAGCAGATTACAATTTTTTGGCAAAAATTTTATACTTTTATAGCGTATCTAAATCACTGCCTAAATTTTACCCGTTTTCATGTTCTTCTAACCTCTAATGTCTAACCCCTTTTCTAATTTTAAATGAAACGAAATTTCTCCTGAATTTATGACACCTACAAATCTAAACAACTTTACCGAATTAAATTTAGGTTGATTATTTACGTTCCATAAATTGAAAAAAAAATTTTTTTTTTTTTGTTTTGCTTCTAATAACAAATGAATGAAATTTCTAAAGACTGTTCAAAACTAATCAATGAAATGAAATGCGCTACTAAACCTTATTGTGTTTTATTCTTACCTTGGCGAATCGACTTTTTTGGTTTACACTGTAGAGTGTCCAAATCCAGTCGTTTTTGTTTCAGTTATATCTAAAGTAAATAAAATTAAGAATGAAATGAAGTTTAACCGATTTGATTTGAATGAAATATTTCATGTACTTACATTATTTTAGATGTGTTTAGTTAGATGTATAAAGAACTTAGTTGATAACTGTTTGTTTGACAGCATTCGTTTTTGATTATTCATGCCGTTGTTGGTTAATTGATAAAGTTGAAACAACTCTGACGAAACATGTTAAACGTCCTTAGAGAAACCATGAATGACAAGTGGATATGGAACCTTTCATATGAAGTTAATTTCCTTAAGAATCCTTAGTTTTCAACCTCGAAAAGCTGTTGATTGTGGGAATTCTACTATAGTCCAGTTTCCCAGTTTTTATAATCCAACGTAACAAATAATTCTTCTTCTTAGGTAATCTAACTCCAATCAAAGTAAACTTCAGCACACAGGTTGAGCATGAGCTTAGAGTATTCTTTTCAGGAGCCAGACGTACCACACTTGTAACTTCAGGATCAATTCTCTATTCGATTTATTATCTATTAATACCGGTAGATTCTAATCAGTAGCGGTGGAAAATGAACTCTCTACTAGATTATGAAACACTTTTTTTTTCAAAAATTCCACTTCAAAAAAATTTCTTATAATTAATATAATCCTCCCATGAGATAGGCCTATTCCATTCTTGCTAAATCCAACCGTTGTTGATAATCAGAATTAAATATTAATTTATCGAGTCTTTTCATTAATAAACCAAATCTTTGAATAAGCCTACCCTCAACAAAATTCAAACGCTCAACCTAGCCAATAGATTGGAATAAAAAAAAATCGTAATCTACCAAAAGAAAAAATGGTCTAAGAAAAATTCAACTTTAAATAATCAAATTTGAATGTTACATTAACACATTACGTATCAAGGTTCTTTGACAACAGAAACAACGGCTCTTGATAAGGTTATGTCATAACTCTAAAACTTAAAAAAAATTATTTTGTAATCAAAGGTTATCGAATAAACAAACAGATTTATGTTTGGTTCCGATTAAAAGTTAGTTAAAAATAATTAACAAATTATCATTCTACATCGTTGCTAAACAACGCATTCTTCAGCTAGGTGCCGACGGCATCAAATTGAAATTTTTTTTTTAATTTAATTTTTTTGGAGTTATGAAGTAACCTTATCAACAGCCCTTTGTTTCTTAGAGTCGAGAAACCTTGTTACGTATCATAATTTGATTGTTTGAATTTGAATACTTGAAATTTCTATGGGCATCCTTAAAAATAATTTGTCCAAATTTGTACCCAATTTATACTCAAATCGGTGATTAAAAAAAAACCGTCAATTCCAAGACCTCTGCTTGATTAGTTTTGTAAAATTAAATTAATTTTTTTTTCTAATGAACAATATTATATTTAAATTAAAAAAAAATTTCTTTTTTGAAAATCAATGAAAATTTGTTAAAATTTAAAAAAAAATGGAATAAAATTTTATTAATTTGAAGGATTTGAATAAAGCTCCCTAATTAATATTAATCCAAATTAATAAAAAAAAAAAGAAAAAGGTATTGGGTTGAATTTGTTATCTACATAAGTTGTTCATAACAAACGAATGGATGTTTATTAATATGTTGAAATTTAAAATTTGATATCGAATATATTCGATTGCAAAATCTAAAAATTCCCATCTGTGATATTGAGGCCAAAGTCAANTAAAATTTGTTGAAATATGTTGAAAATTAAAATTTGATATCGAATATATTCGATTGCAAAATCTAAAAATTCCCATCTGTGATATTGAGGCCAAAGTCAAAATCAAAATTTGGAGGAAGACAGGAGCAAAAGAAGAGAGGAGAGGAGGCGAAGGGAAAAGAATGAAACAATCCCAATGATAAAGTTCGATGGAAATGGGTGATGATGTGAAGATTAGACATTAGAGACTCCTCTGCCAAACGCTTCCTTTACTACGCAACGCGAAGTAGCCGTAAGTGAAAGCAATAGGAATGAGCTTCCTCTTGTTTTCGAACGGTGAACGAAGAATTTAACAGTTAGCAGAGGAAGTTGTTAAATGGTGAAAACCCGCCCGTACTTACCCATCCGCTCACTGCTCTATCCTCAATGTCCGAAGACAAGTTCACTCAATACGAATGATCTTTATGGTTATCCATCCACGGATCATTCGTATTTATGAATGAATTTATTATTCTTAAGGTTCATTGATAAAAGTGAATAAAATGAAGTTAATAAGGTACGTTAGACCATACGAGTGACATAGAGAGAACATGAAGAGATGCGAGACTTGAATTTGAGTAAATTTTTTGCATCAGTGATAAATAAGAATTCCCTCTCTTTAAACCCTCCTGCGTACGATGCGGGTTTTTATAGAAGAAAGCCTGTGAGTATAAGTTCAAAATGAAGAGATGGTTCGGAAGGACTGAGCCTTCAACTTTAAGGATCACCACTATCTTGTGATTGTTCTGAGCCGTCTTGCATCAAATGGCGTCCAGATGAGTCTCGCGGTGACTCCCGCAAGCTAGGTAAGATAAAATCCATGGATCGTTTTCTACAAAATAATAATAAAAGAGTTTAGGACCCTTGATAGCTCTAATGAATGAGAAAACGAACCTTTCGAGAAAAAAATCATAAGAACTAGGTGCAGAATGAGATCTGCCATTCAGGTGAAGGAGATTCTTTATCGTAAATCCATGACCATGCCTTCGGAATGGATGTTGAAATGAGTGATTCTTAATCATCTTTTTAACCATTATTAGTGTGTCTAGTTTTGGAATGGATCGGACACTATTAATAATCTCGTCATCCGACACCTCCACGTATGTTTTGCAATTTTCCTCTTCTGCTGGGAGAGGATGTTCAGAATTTTGAGTTACCCAGTCATGAATCTACAAGAAAATAGTTTTTAACTAAAGTTTACGTAAGTTAGGATTAATAAATTTTGTACAAAATTCTTTTGTCTTATTAAATCCGAACCTTAATTTCAGGGATGGTAATCCGTTCCGAAGGCTCTTTCTGCAACATCCCTGAAATCAGATCCTGCAATAAAGGACTGATTGTAGATTGCTTTGGAAATTTTAATGGTTCATGTTGAATTTTGTAGTAGAGCGTGACGACGCTTGTATCATGGAAAGGCACAAAACCAAAAACAAGAGCGTAGAGTGTAACCCCTAATTGCCACACATCCGCCGCTTTTCCACTGTAACTCTCATTGAGTGTCTTGAGTGCTTCTACAAAAAGAGAATTGGAATTAAATAGTTTGAGTAAATAATATTACGATAGTACAAAAAGAGTCTTACCTGGAGCGATAAAGGCAGGAGTCCCAGAGGTACTCGTCAACAGAGCATCATCTTCTCCGTTAAATTCATTACAAACTCCAAAATCCGCAATTTTAATATGATCATCATCACTCACAAGCAGATTCGACGGTTTGATGTCCCGATGTATTATTTTCTGGTAATGGAGATATTCTATTCCTAGAATGACATCACGAAAGTATTTCCATGTCTTTTCCTCAGCGAGCGGATTATTCGTAGGAACTTGAAGAATTTCTCCACGTTCAAGAAGCTCAAAGACTGAAATTATATAACGCATAATAACGAAACGTTATAAAAAAAATTCTAAATTTTAGATCAGTCACCAACCTAGATAAAGGTTGTCTTCTGTTGGATCATCAAGGACTTCGACCAAGTTGACAATATTTGGATGGCTAAGCTTCTTTAAAATGGCCACTTCTGTATATATTTTCGTGAGTGGATTCATTGCCGCGTATTTACCCAGACGACGAGAGGGGATAACCCGACCAAAAACTCCGGATTTCTGAAGTAATTTCCTTTTGGACAGAATCTTCATAGCCTAAGTGTAGTAAAAATTTCAATATTGTACTCAATTAGAACAGAATAAATTAATTCTTGCTTATTACATAATGTTTCTCATCTTGTTCGTTGTAGGCCAATTTCACAATTCCAAATGAACCTTGACCGATTGGCTCTTTGAGTCTGTACTGGTTCAATTGAATGTGATCCCCATCTTTCTCTATGCTGACTCGTTGGGATTCTCGAAATTCTCGACGACGAGTAAAAGGTGAGGAACACGGAGAAGTGAATGGAGAAAATGGAATATTAGGAAAAATTGGTCTACAGAAAACATTGATTGGTCTCGCTGGGACTGATCCTGAGGCAGCAGGTGTGTCTTTAGATTTAAAAGCGTAACTGCATCCCGGATAGGAGGCAGCGACTGTCTTGGTCACATCATCTCCTGATGTAGTCACAGAATTTGAACTCAGTTCAGGAATCAGGCGTGAACGTGATGCTTGATCAATAGGAATTCCAGTACTATTAGTACTGTCAACTGAGTCTATCATTGGTCCATTCATGGGATCCAGGGATTTCTTAATTTTCTCATAAAATGTCATGGTTACTTATTTTGTGCAGAAATAAAAGGAATCCAACCACGGATTCAATGTCTCATTTCTGTAATTATTCAATAATACTTAAAAAAAAAACATTTCTTAAGCCCGATGCAAACTTTCTCTTCCCCTACCGTTACTACAACAATTCTTTTAGTTAAGAAAATTTTGATTTAAACTTGGTCATTCTGTTACCTGGGCGTTCTCTTACCGATGTTCAGAGAAAATTATTTCTCCAAACAATCGATGCAAACATTCTCTTTACATTATTTGCTCGTAATTTTTAAAAAGTTGAAGTTTTCCAACTTTTCGAAAACTAAGATACGAGTGAAAGTTAGTTGTTTAAACTTTATTTTGACAATTATCAAGAGAATGAGTAGAGAAATTTTTTAATCCGGAGGTAGTTGGAAAGTTTGCCATTCTACCATTGGCTACTAGTAACGGCAAGGTAACGTTAAAACTTTTATCTGCCAAACGCAATGACAAAGTTTGCATCGGGCTTTAGAAGATAAAGTTTGAAATTCTAATTTGTAATTTACTTACCTTTAGTTTTGTTATGCGTATGCGACGTGATGATGATATTCAACCACTTATTTATTTGTGCCAATTCCAACCCAATCAATGGTTTTGCCGTAAACTTTTTNTTATTTATTTGTGCCAATTCCAACCCAATCAATGGTTTTGCCGTAAACTTTTTTACCACTGAAAAATTGTTAAGGTGTTGCACAATTAATTTTTTTAGACATGGTATCATTATTACTAATATGTACACATACCTTAACGGCAAACTTATTTTACCACGATTAGAAGCTCTTTCTGTAACTGAAATTCAAACTGTCAAGATATGGCATTCACTACTTACTAAAGGTAATTTACTAACTTATATGTCAAAACTAAAACCTAAAGACTAATCCTATGATTCGGACTTAAAATGACACTATAAATGAGATTAGTAATGATGAATTAAAATATAAATCACAGATGATAAAATAAATCTTTTCTAAATTTCATTCACTTGTGCTTTTTTGTGATATCACGGGCTTAATAAAACTTAGCACTTTTTTTTTGAAGAAGGATATACCTTGACAATAAATCTAAATGAGTACTACATATTAAAATTAATTAATTTTTGTGTTGCGTCTGAATATTGTGCGTCTGTTTACAAAGTACGATGTTAAAAATGTAATAAATAAACAACCAAACTGAAATTGAAATCACCTAANTGTGCGTCTGTTTACAAAGTACGATGTTAAAAATGTAATAAATAAACAACCAAACTGAAATTGAAATCACCTAATACCTAAAATTCATAAATCCACAAGTAAGTCTGACCTTGAAGTAATGCGCCAGTCGTAAAAGTTGTGTAAAATACTCATGCTTCACTCCAGGACAGGGATGTCACGTCCATATAAAAGGGTCAAGGAACTCAAGAAGACATTTTGAAAAAAATTTCAAAAAAAAAAAAAAAAATTGAAATTGAAATAATTTTTAAAGTTTTAGTAACCTGAATGAACCATTATTCGTCACTAATCATTTATTCACCCCAACAAAATAAAAATGTACAAAAAGTAAGAAAAATAACCATTTGACGAATGTTTCAATCAGAATACCCGCCAACATTCAAATATTTAAATTCAACCAATCACAGTAAAGTATTCAAATATTTGAATTTTTGAATTTATCTTGGATCAACATTGAAACACTTCGTTACAATAATTAAATAGACCAAGGATGACTCAAAAAAATTTTTTTTTTTGTAAACAATTTAGTTTGATTTAATTAAAAGGCATGAAGGTTCGGTTTATTAATGTTTGGATAANTTTTTTTTTTTGTAAACAATTTAGTTTGATTTAATTAAAAGGCATGAAGGTTCGGTTTATTAATGTTTGGATAATCTTCAATCTAAGAAAACCTAAACTAATCTCTTGATGTTGAAATAAGACTGAGAACATTGACTGACGACACCCGTTGCCTTTGCCTTATTCCTACCGTAAGTTAATAAGTTAAAAAAATCCTATTTATTAAAAAAAAAATATTTTTTTAAAGACTCATATGGAGAGAACGGTTGAGATAAAANGTTAAAAAAATCCTATTTATTAAAAAAAAAATATTTTTTTAAAGACTCATATGGAGAGAACGGTTGAGATAAAATAAAAAAAAAAAAAATTATCACACCTTAGTCACCTTAGAAAAAAAGTTCATACGACTCAGGGTCAGGAGTGCATNAAAAAAAAAAAAAAATTATCACACCTTAGTCACCTTAGAAAAAAAGTTCATACGACTCAGGGTCAGGAGTGCATTAACATGGAGTGAAGGAAGAGTTGACAACGTTGTGTCACGGTTTAGAGTCGAATAATTGGAAGAGTCCCAATTCAAAATAACTGGGGGCAGAGAAAGTTTTAGTTTCTGTACTTACTTGAATCCACTATAAAGTGCACTTTTATGTGGTTTTTAGTCTCTACTAGGCAGACGAGTAAAAAAGTTTACTTTAATTTGGCCTCACTATTTTTGCTCTTTGTGTTTTTGTTTTGCTGGCTGCTGGTGCTCAGTAAACTCTGTACCCTCTCAGTTTTTAAGCATTCGGCAAGCTCAAAAGAGAGAAAGTGAAATCGAAGCATTTAAACCATTTGAAGTAAATTAATTTACTTAACATCAACAAGTGAACAAAAGTCTCCCGATCAATACTCATGTTCCAACTACTTATTACATCCTGCTGTCTTTGTTTCCATCCATCATCGACTATTCCTATCGCGTATCATCAATTTAGGCTTTGTCTTCAGAATTTAATTGGATAATTTATTTCGGCTAAAAAATCAACAAAGTAAGCAAAATGTACGAGCAGTGGTAATAATATTTAACAAACACCTAACCTTCTTGAGCTAAATCATAAGGCTGTTCAGCGGTTTAGCTCGAAGGGACTTCATTTCATTGGATTTGGAATGAAACGGGATTTCTGTCGTCGTGGGGTCCATGAGAATGGTTTCTTGTACGAATGATAATTAATTTCTATTCCATCGGAAGTACCCGTCTAAAAGTGGTGAGTTTCAAAAATTAATAATTTTGATAATCCCAGTCTGACTGGACTTACTCATTCAGTGATGAATTGCTAATCATGAGTTTTTTTTTTTTTTTTTTTAGATTTTCCAAGTTTTGACTCCATCCAAGCCAATATAATTTCACGGTACTAACACAAGTAGCAGCTTGCGGCTAACTAAAATCCCTTCTTCTGGATCTCATATGCTGATTAATATAATATACTCAGAAATGCCTATTCTGGCATTGGATTTTCTTCAATAACAAATTGAAGCAAGCAGTCCATTAAATCTGTCTTCTTAACTGTTTGGAAAACAGTTATCGGAAGAACATGAGTTCCAGTTTGGATTACCAATGGTAATGAACAAGAAAGAAAACGGAGACTAATAGTTTTAGTTATAATGATAAAGATTCAATAATTTCATCTTGATTGGTTTCTAGGGTGTATGCCATTATGGACTCGTCTCGTGTTTCCACTTTTCTAATATCAATACTTCTCATCGTATATGGAAGCTTCAGGTAATGGTTCATTGAAGAAATGCAAATAGAGTAGATGTTTTGAACTCATTCCTTTCATGTGGAAACAGATCATTGAATATGGAGCAAGAAGCTCGTGAAAGAGAGAATGATCCCGATTCTGCTAAATCTAACCGTTCAAGTAACAATGAAGCAAGTAAGTCGCTCTCATTTTTTCTCGCGGTTTTAACAAAGGCTATGCTTGAATGTGGGAAGAATTAAGTTTGAGAATAACATTTATCAAGAGAAATTGCTGTGGTTGATAGGGGATTAGATGCGTTTGGTCTATACTGTGAGAACAGAATGTAATCTGTCGCTAAGTAGCATTAAATTCTTGTTGAGTGATATGAGTACATATACTTCAAATTTATATTTCCTCTCTGATTAATACAGATGTTCAAACATTGGATACGATGCAAGCATTGTGCTTACCACTCGGAGCCTCCATATCACTCCTCGTCATGTTCTTCTTTTTCGACTCCATGCAAATGCTTTTTGCAATTTGTACGGCAGGTGGGTAGCCCATATCCAATTCGTTGATTAAATTAATGAAAAACAACAAACTAAAATCACCTTCTTTCTTTAGTAATTGCGACAATAGCTCTTGCATTTCTATTGCTTCCAATGTGTCAGTACATCGTTCGACCCTGCTCGCCTGAGAATAAGTAAGTCATACTTACGGAAATGGAACGGTTCATATTCACTGCCAGGAACATTAATGAGGATGAGTACATATTCAGAATTTGATTTCTAGGATACCATTTGGAATTTGTGGACGATATACGTCGGCAGAACTACTTTCCTTTTCCTTGTCAATTACCATCGTTTGTATATGGATCCTCACGGGTCATTGGCTGCTAATGGATGGTAAATGTGACAGAAATTTAAAGCCTTAGAAATGATAACTATGACATAGTGTTATTGAAATAGCCATGGGAATGGGACTCTGCGTTGCATTCATTGCATTTGTGCGTCTCCCAAGCCTCAAAGTATCTACTCTGCTCCTTACTGGTCTCCTCATATACGATGTCTTCTGGGTCTTCTTTTCTTCGTACCTCTTCAATGCCAATGTTATGGTCAAAGTCAGTATTTTCTATTTCCTTACACTAACACATTTTTATGGTTGTAATAATATTTGAATATTTATCAGGTGGCTACAAGAACAGCAGAGAATCCAATGGGACTCGTAGCGCGAAAATTGCATCTCAGTGGAATGGTTCGTGAGGCTCCAAAGTTGTCTCTTCCAGGAAAACTAGTATTTCCAAGTATCTATACTGCGGGCCACTTCTCAATGCTCGGACTTGGAGACATTGTAAGTATTCAACAGCCTAACTCCTTCAAGTCTGATTCATTGTCATTCATTTGTGCTGCATTTATAATTCAGGTAATGCCTGGACTACTTCTGTGCTTTGTACTTCGTTATGATGCATACAAGAAAAGCCAAGCACTTCATTTTCAAGAGATTTCGCCAGAATGCAAGCATTTCTATAGAATTAGGTGAGTCGGGAATTAATTTTTTCTCTTCCTCTTGAACCATCGTCGAGTTGATGGGGCACTATAGGAAATTTTCTCTGTCTGATACACTAGCTATTTCCACTGCTCTCTGATGGGATATTTCCTGGGATTGTTGACGGCAACTGTCTCATCGGAAATATTCAAAGCCGCCCAACCCGCGTTACTTTACTTGGTTCCTTTTACGCTACTACCGCTCCTAACAATGGCATATATAAAGGTTTGTATGGTATAATTTGAACGGTCATTTCGAAAGTCTCACTTTAATTTTCATCTGTTTCAGGGTGATCTACGGACAATGTGGAGCGAACCATTTATAACACATGTCACACCCAAAGACCAACTTGTTTGAAGTGGATTAGTTAGAACCCTCTTTATCCAGTTTCATGAACAAAGTATTGAGGCTGAACCGGCACTCATTTCTTAATCTAGCAGTGGATTTGTATGCGCTGGCCTCTCTGACCCTTTCCGTGTTGTATCAAAATCGTTGAACAAATTCATTCAAAACCTCTTCCTCAGTCTCGGGTCCTTAGTGGAATTAACGACGTGACAACTTCATTGCTACATCTAATATATAAATTCGGACAACGACCGTACAGAGATGATTAAGACTGTCGTGTGAAAAAAAAAAATTACCAAAGTTCAAAGGAAAGTCTGACTTCTGGACCTGTAATTGCAATTGCACTGAGGCGTCGGTAGTAGTGGATATAAGGTTTACCAATGCATCTGATTTTTATCTGCCTCAAGAAGTCAGGCCAGAAATACTAGAGCAGCTTCCGCTTCTAAACAGAATACTCTTTACATATTTCTCAACTTTTGGTTTGTGTACCATGTATGACGAGTGACAGACTGACAGCTCCTATTTTCAACTCTATTGATCTTTTTCTTTGTTAAATGGCGAAAAAGTTGTAAGATGGGAAGAATTGGGAGACAATGTGACAAGGTCCTCAGACTGGTGTTTATCGACTACCGTTTTCAACTTGATATTTAACTCAAAATTTTTAAGTTACATCCATCACTGTCGTAATTCATTATACTACGAACAAAACCAGACCGTGTAGTCATTTTCAAAAAAGAATGTATGATAGGGAGTCAAATATCGAATCTCGGAATTCATCTGCAAAGAAATCAAGATTTTATCCTGTGTCTCAATTTAGCTTTTTTGTATAACGCGTGAGAGAGTGTGAAAATGGGTTTAGGAAACCGTGTCAATGCGCTTGGTTAAGTTAATCTTTGAATTGAAAACGGCGTGTGTAGTGATAAGTAGTGTATATAATACACTTGAAAATAAACATCTTCTTTTTTATAATTGAAAATTCCATTTTGTATGTTTCCACAGTGGTAAGATTCCTCTCAAAATGTCCTCGTACCATGGATCCGTCGTCCTTGTGAAGACGGACGGATCCATTTTAGACATGAGATTAGAGTTCTTTTGTGTGATTTAGATCCATTATGAGGAGGGAATTATGTTCTAATGATATTTTGACAGTGGATATGAATCCGGATTATTGGAACTTCATTCCTTGATACTAAATGGGAAATGATGAGATTGAGCTCCAGGTGCGTAAAGTACCTGGATTTCTCAGAAAATTCCAATATCCGATATTTCCGGTAGCTTTTTTTTTTGGAGAAAGTATTGAAGATGGCGCTGAGTCAATGAAAAGTAGTATAAGTTGAGGAGGAGAAAGATTTTCTGCTAAACTTCTTTAGGTTTATAGTCAGACATAGCTGAGTATTTGACTTGAGAGCTCCTAAGATCTCTTTAGGTCTATGTGCGTGGCTACGGTGGTGGTGCGGTGGTTCTGCTACTGGTGGTGGTGGTAGTGCTATNCCAATATCCGATATTTCCGGTAGCTTTTTTTTTTGGAGAAAGTATTGAAGATGGCGCTGAGTCAATGAAAAGTAAGTATAAGTTGAGGAGGAGAAAGATTTTCTGCTAAACTTCTTTAGGTTTATAGTCAGACATAGCTGAGTATTTGACTTGAGAGCTCCTAAGTTCTCTTTAGGTCTATGTGCGTGGCTACGGTGGTGGTGCGGTGGTTCTGCTACTGGTGGTGGTGGTAGTGCTATGAAAATGATATTGAATAAATATATGAATGAGGCGAGGTTGTTGTTGGTAGAGGAAAGAAGACCTAACCTAAGTATAAAGTGAAGTGGGCGGTGACTGATTCAGATAGAGAAAGTTGGATACACAGAAGGGTTTTCCTTACGGTGGTGGTGGTAGACGACACGGTAAGGATACAAACAACTATAGGATGAGTTTTCCATTTTCAGTTGGAATATACGGAGTGGTGAAGAGTACTATAGTCCTCGAAGAGGACAGGTAAGGACGTTTTGGGTTGAAACTGAAAGTGCTCTTGCTCTCCTTGTCTCTTCTGATGGTGGTAGTCGTCTATGAAAGATCTTCCTTATACGAGTGACAATCAGTCGGGAGATAGATACATAGGGAGAGAGCTCTTTCCTAGGGAAGGAAGGATGAATATAAAATAATTATAAGTAATTTCCTACATTGGCTAATCTTAGAACTACAAGTGGAGTGTGTGGAGGACGATAAAGAATGTCCTGTGAATATTCAAATTACAAGTCCAGTGGTTCTAGGACAAAGATTGACCAGTTTTTTTCAAAGTGCCACAACTTGGTCCTTCTTTGGCTATAATTGAGAAATTTAGAGATACTACGTTCCGCCTGAATAGAAATTTCTAAGTGGTAGTTAGTTACGTCTGTCTTCTAGTTAGAACAAGTATACTTTGTCATCAGAAGTAGTCAAGCAACTCTAGTAGAATCAACTTAATTCTCTCTTCAGTGAATCTTTAGAATCTCCAATCACGACACAAATCACCATCCGTAAGATCCTGAAACTGTTAACAAGGATTTCTTAAAATATGAATAATTTTAATTAAAATTGTCTCTTCATATTACTAATAATTCTAATTCTCCAACATCCTCCAGTGTCAGTTTTCTATGCATTTCTATATTACTTCTTCTCTACTCTACTTTCTCCTGTCTTCACCAATCTACTAATTAAATTCTTCGTAACTTCAAGGCAACTTTTCTAAAAAAAAAAAAAATTTTCAATAATCAAGTCATTCAACAATGAGACGCACACAGAAGCCGTTCCGTCCGTAGAATTAGGAAGATTCAAGTGCTCAGGAAAGCTTCTTTCTAATAATATACTGCTAAAGATCAATGAGAAGATGAATTTCAGAAAATTAGAAATTGTGTCAAAACTTCTCCATCGTCAGCTGGACTGAAGAGTCCATCTTCGTCTATCGGACTTCTCCCAAACGGTTAGATAAAACAACAACACTTTCTAAACTTTTAAACTTTGAATATTCTACTAATGATGGAATTTAACCTTGCCTGCTTAAACTTTAAATTAATATTTTTTAAATCGTTAATTTATATTAATATATTTATTTATTATATTTATTTATTTAAATTTTATAAAAATTAGTAATAATTTTCAAAAATTTAAATTAAGTGATGGCGCCTTCAATTTTGAAGTTCATTTTCTTTAAAAGAGAGGTCNAATTTATTTATTTAAATTTTATAAAAATTAGTTAATAATTTTCAAAAATTTAAATTAAGTGATGGCGCCTTCAATTTTGAAGTTCATTTTCTTTAAAAGAGAGGTCATAGAACTCTGATTTTTGGATTTGAAATTCCCGCGCTTAAAAACAAAAGAAAATGTTATTAAATTAAAAATTATTATAATTTCAATTAAAATTAACAAATTAGCTCTAAGTATCTTAGGTTAATTAACATTCCAACCAACGCAGGGTAATTCTTACTAATTGATTTCCTTACTGCTGGAAACAACTTTGATGATAATCAAATCCACATTGGATCATTCATCTGGCAAAGGTATGGATGTAAAAAAAAATCAATATTTCAAACTACATCATTTCATAATTTATAATATTCCTAATTCAAATAATTCAATTCAATGATGATCCAAAAAATAAAAAATTTCAAATTCAACCAATTAGATTTAATGTAATTGACTGAATTTTAAATTCATTCATCCTAATTGAAAGATTCAATCAGTAAATAAATCTTAAAGTTAACGATTTTGGAGGTATGAAATGAAGTGTTTCCTGTTTTTGTACTAGGATGAGAAGAGCCAAGGTAACGGGAGGAAGGGGTTAAGGACAACACTTTGTATGATTATTTTGTAACATTTATATTCAAAATAATATAAGTCTCATTTTGAATATTTTGTTTACTAACAATTTTTGTACACGATCTATTCATAAAACTGATCATGAGATTAGATTAGTCTTTTTTTATTTAATGATTCATTTATTCCTTGCGTATAACTTTTCAAAGTGCTCCATTTCTCGCCTTTTTTTTTATTGAACCGTTTGAAAGAATTGTACACGGTGGAGACATTTATTTTGAAGGTTTGTTAATGTCAGTGCCATTGGTAAGACTTTTTTCTTACAGAGTAATTTTTATTATGTAGAAAATGAACCCTTTTTTTATAAGGTTCTTTTAACGATAAACGCTATGGAGTAACAATATGATCACTGACTACTCCGCCCAAACGGGCGGATCGATTATTAAATCCAATTGAAACTGAAGACATAATTCGTTTATGTACTTTGCCTTTTTGTTTGAATTAGAGTTGACGGATGTTAATATGAGTGATGCTAATGATCGGGGGTGGAAGCGTGTGTAAAACTGGATCCGTTTCTATCGATCCTAGACCTAATAACCTCTAAGGACCTTGGTTCAAATTAAACCTTGATACCTTAGCTCGAGAGAATTAAAAAATTTTTTTTAATATAATTTCAAATAATAGAAGAATATTTAGATCTGATTGGGTTTTTAATTTTTTTTTTTCAAATTCTCTTGGGCCATCCTTATTGAGAGACTCGGTAAATGTAACGAAGCTAAATAGAATAAGTAAAATAGGAAACAAACAAAAAGGTAAAATCTTTATGACACATTCGTCTGACGATATTGATACTGAACCGCTATTCTCGGTTTTGAAGATTAAATTAAGGAGATTTATGGATTAGTTCTTTCGTTGTCACTCTTACATTTCATAAAATACACTTGTTATGTAAATCCAGAGGATGAAGATTTACTCACTAGATTTTGCTCACAGACAAACAATTTTTTTCTCTTGACAATGTCATTTTCGTCATTATCTATGTACCGTACGTAGTATTATTACACCATAGGTACTATTGAGAGATTTATTATTAGAGGACTCGAGTATAATTTTCTTTCCTCTTCACTCAAACTTACGTCAGGCGTGTTGGGTTTATGGTAATTCATCTCTTAAGTCTTTAATTTATGTTAATTGTTTCTCTACCCACTACAATCTCATTAACACCTTTCCTCATTATATCTTGAAGGAATGAGTGATCTGATGGGTCTTATTAGAATTACAAATACAGTGCGTTTAATTCATGTGGAATAATTTTATTATTTTAAATAAACATTTCAGGGAGAAGATTATTGGAGGAGAAGTTTTGAAAACTTGAGAAAGAGCGGGTAATTTTGAGTGAAAATCAGTGACGACAATGGCGGACTTAGAAGCGGTTCTTGCGGATGTGAGCTATTTGATGGCAATGGAGAAGAGTAAATGTACTCCAGCTGCTCGGGCGAGTAAGAAGATAATTTTGCCAGATCCAACGTAAGAACTTATTATTTAGAATTTAATTCGTTATGAATTAGAATTAATATGATATTCTCATCTCTTTCAATCTTTTAATTTTCATACTTTGACCTTGTAGTGTCCGAAGTGTCATGCATAAGTATCTTGAGAAGAAAGGAGATGTTACTTTCGAGAAAATTTTTCGCCAGCGTTTAGGTAAGAGGTTAGATTTAATTGAAAAGTTGTATTATCGTGAAGAAATCCGATCAGAGTTGAATGTTTAAAGAGTGACAGTAAACTAGTTTCATTGAGGTCTTGAGTTGACCTCAAAGAACCAATTAGACTAAGGTTATGTTTTCCTAAGAAAGTCGGTAACTTGACAGATTAAAAATGTATTAAGCAATACAATCACTTTTTGTACCCAGCGTCGGTAACCTCTAATGGACACTTTCTTGAATTCCAGGCTATCTATTATTTAAGGACTTTTGTGAAAATGTTTCCGAAGACCCTGTACCTCAAATAAAATTTTATGAAGAAGTGAGTAGTAACATAAACTTTTGTACCAAAACCTTGTGGGCTTGTCAGAAATTTTGTGGTTTGAGGATTTGGTATTATTTCCAAACTCTCTGTACAATATTATTTAATTTTGTTTTGTAGATAAAAAAGTTTGAGAAACTGGACACTGCTGAAGACAGACGGAAATTAGCGCGAGACATCTATGATAACTTTATTATGAAGGAGTTATTGTCTCATACTCATGTAAGTTCGTAAATCCTCCATTTTCATTCACTCAGCGACAACGGTGGTTAGACACAAAGATGAGGAAGAAACAAAGTGGCTCTCCGAGAAAACCTTTTGTTTGCAAAAGATGATAAAAACTGGAACACAGAGCGGAGGAGGGGAGATAAACTAATCGATCTGATTCTTCTGGTTTGTAGATATATTCAAGAGAGTCCGTAGACCATGTGCAAAAACACTTGCTAAAAGGAGAAGTACCCGCTACCCTTTTCGAGGTAAATCTAATATTTGTTCAAAAAAAAAAAAAAAAATTTTTATAATGCTCGTGGTAAACACCATCTTCTTGGTTTTATCAACATTTAGCCCTACATTGAGGAAATCTTTGTGACATTGCGTGCTGAACCCTTTAGGCAATTCCTGGAAAGGTAATATTACTTTTGACCTTTTCGATGGAACCATGATTACGTCTCTTCCTCTTAAGTGCTCTGGCTATAAATTACCTTCTAATTGACAGTGACAAGTACACTCGGTTCTGCCAATGGAAGAATTTGGAACTAAATATACAGGTATAGAGATTGGAGAGAACTCTATGTTCGTGCTCACTAATCCGTTGATGCACATCCCTTTAGTTGACCATGAATGACTTCAGTGTTCATCGGATAATTGGACGCGGAGGTTTTGGTGAAGTGTACGGATGCCGGAAGGCTGACACTGGGAAAATGTATGCGATGAAGTGTCTTGACAAGAAGCGAATAAAAATGAAACAGGGAGAAACCTTGGCACTCAACGAAAGAATAATGCTCTCTCTCGTCAGCACTGGCGTAAGTCACGATGCATTACTAAAATACTCATATTTGAATGTTTTTTTTTGTTCAATTATTGATATCCTTTGTTATACAGGCTGACTGTCCTTTCATTGTTTGTATGACCTATGCCTTCCATACCGTTGACAAGTTATGTTTTATTTTGGACCTAATGAATGGTGGAGATCTTCATTACCATCTCTCCCAACATGGTGTCTTTAACGAGTCTGATATGCGTTTCTATGCAGCTGAAGTAATTTTGGGTAATTCATCAATTTAATTTTCTCATTTTTGTCATTTTGATTCTTAAAATTCTGTTTTTGAAATATTAGGTTTAGAACATATGCACAAACGGTACATAGTTTATAGAGATTTGAAGCCGGCAAACATCCTATTGGATGAGCATGGGCATGTGAGGATATCCGATCTGGGTCTCGCCTGTGACTTTTCAAAAAAGAAGCCACATGCAAGTGTGTAAGTTTTCTCTAAATTTCTACATACCGCTGGGACTATTGGTAACTTTAAATTATGGATTCTATACTCAACCTTAATAGTCCTCGAGAACTTTGAGTTAAAACAGATCCTTCCGTTTAATTAATACAGAAAATCTCTTTTTCTACTATAGTGGGACACATGGGTATATGGCCCCAGAGGTATTGTCAAAAGGAACGGCATACGACTCGAGTGCGGACTGGTTCTCCTTTGGATGTATGCTGTACAAATTATTGAAAGGTCATAGTCCCTTCCGACAGCATAAAACTAAGGACAAACATGAAATTGATCGAATGACTCTCACTATGGTAAGATCTATCTAAGCCCATTAGTCACCCACTAAACAACGATATTGATCTAATTTCCGTGTCTCGTTTCAGAATGTCGAGTTGCCTGATTCATTTTCTACGGAATTGAGATCTCTTCTCGAAGGTCTCCTTCATCGAGNATCTAAGCCCATTAGTCACCCACTAAACAACGATATTGATCTAATTTCCGTGTCTTGTTTCAGAATGTCGAGTTGCCTGATTCATTTTCTACGGAATTGAGATCTCTTCTCGAAGGTCTCCTTCATCGAGATGTAGACAAGCGACTAGGATGTCGAGGAAGAGGGTGAGAATGAATTATAGAATCCATGATCCTATAAATTTTGAATTTTAAAATTTTCACTTTCTTTTTACTATAGATCGGATGAAGTTAAAGATCATCTCTTTTTTAGAGGACTCGATTGGCAACAAGTTTACTTACAAAAGTATCCTCCGCCTTTGATTCCTCCCCGTGGAGAAGTAAATGCTGCGGATGCTTTCGATATAGGTTCATTTGATGAGGAAGATACAAAGGGAATAAAAGTAAGTTTATGATTTACATTGTGACGAAATGAAATTGTAGATTAAATTTTATATTTTACCTAGCTCGCAGATGCGGATCAGGAACTGTATAAGAACTTTCCACTTGTGATATCTGAAAGATGGCAAGGGGAAGTTTCAGAAACAGTTTTCGATACAATAAACACAGAAGCAGACAAGGTTGAGCATAAGAAGAAAACAAAACACAAACAACGGTATGACACGGACGAAAAAGAGTCTGACTGTATCCTTCATGGATACATCAAGAAATTGGGTGGGCCCTTTGCCTCTGCCTGGCAAACACGTTATGCAAAATTATACCCAAACAGGTATTACTTAGTTTCTACTTAACATCACAATCACAATGGTATAATATAATCACAAGTTTCTTACAATCTGCTGGTAAATTTGTAGGCTAGAATTACACCCGGAATCAGGGAGTACAAAACCAGAATTAATATTTATGGACACAATAGATGAAATTTCTCCAGAACTACTCTCTGTCAAAAACGAGCAGTCCATTGTCATAAAGACCAAGGATAGTAGAATTGTGATAACTAATTCTGTAAGTCATCTTTTAATCAACTACTTAATTACTTCTGAGTTTTGACTTTAATAAGTGAATATGAGACTTATTATACTCCCGGTTTAGACCTAACTTATATTCCTTGCGACGCACTTCGTTTACATTTCATTTTCTCAGTAACTTTAGAGAATTAACTTAACCTTACTGGAGTCATTTCACTTCAATTTTATTATTTTGTACTTTCAAAAACTTGAAGATTTCAAGAAAAGTGAAAGTTTCAAGACCTACCTAATTAAGTTTAAATGGACTCAAAACAAAATTGAACTGAAAACAGTGAAATTGGATTGAAATAAAAAGGAAGTTTTCAATTCCTTAGTTTATAAATTTTAAATTTTAAATTTTAAATGAAAGTGATAAATTTCAAGGAAAATAATAGGTTTGAGAAAGTCAAAGAAATTCTAATGAATTGGTTTGTTGAACAGGACGAAATAGGCCTGAATGAATGGGCCCTTTCCCTGAGAACGGCTCACAAGAACTCAGTTGAGTTGTTGTCAAGCATGGCGAGGAAGGCAGTGAAATTCTACGGTGCGGATGTTGAAAGTAACAGTAAGACATCTCCGCTCGTCTCCCGCTCAACGAATGGTAACTAGGAAGTCTCTCGTCCTAACTCCTCTTCCAGGAATTCCGACGACTCAAGTATTATGTATAGAAAAATTGACTTCTGCCTCCGGACTCCTTGTTTGCTATGCATGGCATCCCAGACAAAAAGGTCCTAACATCTGCACGGACAAAACTTCTCTGTCACGCAGACAAACTGTGAACTGAAAGCCCTAGTCATCCAGCCAACTCAAGGAAATCTCCGATGTCATAATTCAGTAATAATCACCAGCGCCTCACCAATCATCGCTTGCTGTTGCTCCACATATCTCTATATCGTTTTAACAATCCTGTTCTTATGCGGTGGAAAAGCATCTCTCACCTGTCCCACTTCACTTTTTAGATTTTAGCACTTACTTCTTATGTAAAAGATAGTTTCTAATGTGCCAAAATAACTAATTATTAATTAATAATATAGATGATTGCATCAAGCATTTCTGCTGCTTTGGAAGGATTTGAACAGTGTTCAGCAAACCATGGTTTATAAAATTCTTGACACTTTTGTCGTCTTTTGTATTCCTCAATCTTAGAATATATAATCTTCTTAGTTATCCACTGAATACCTTGTTATACAAACTAAATGCAAGTAATCCAAATAGTATGTCACAAGAAACAGTTCCACGAACTTATTATACGATTTTAATTAATAATGAGCCGCATTTTAATAAAAATGAACTCTGACCCTTTCCAACACCAACAAAATTTCGGTAGAAATTTACTGATTTTTATTCAAACTGCTTAACAGGCGTTAGGAATTTCAATAAAAAAAAAGAACTTTTTACAGGTTAATTTGAACAGGCGGAGAAGCATAAACTACAAGATTTTTTTCGAACAAAAATCAGGATTCCGAAATGACACTATTCGAAACCCTTTGGTATATTTACAAAAGAAAGGTTTACAAAACCTTATCAAAAGACTCCTTCAATCGAAAGAGAATTGGACGACTAAAAAGTCATGTAAGTTGTTACATGACAATTGAAAGAGATTCTGAACTGTGAGCATTCACCAACCGTTCTAATAACACCTCTAATAAGTTAGATTAGGAAAGAAAGACATTCGCAAAGAGATAAACAGTAGAAAATCACTCAACCCAACTTAATTTGGATTAATTCCAGTACAATTTCAAGCATGAAAAATTAATAACAAAGTCTGCTGGAGACTGTGGAATGTCCTGCAATTTGGATTCACAGTCTGTCAGCCCACAACCGATTGGGAAGCCTTTTTCGTTGAGAGATACTTATTAGAACAAATGAACTCAAATCCTATAGCAAGGCCGACTAAATGGAGTTTTCTTACAAAAAAAAAATCCGTTTTCCCCTTCATAGTAAAAATAATTAATAATTACCCGGGAATCATCTAAATGTCATTTCTTTCATTGATTGTACAAACTAAATAACAAATCAAAAAAAAATTTGGATATATAAATAATTCAAAATATTATACTAATTCTTAGATTTTGAGTATGAAAATTATGGATCGCGTAATACAAAATTAAACACACGGAAGCATGCGCCTAAATTTATACTTTTATAAAATGCAATCAAATAGTTTTCAGAGTATTGGCAAAAAAAATTTCATTTTTAGTCGGCCTTGGCTAGTATGAACTTATACTGGTTGTTCTATAATTTAGTGATACCCCAACAAAATTCAAAAATTCGAATTCAACCAAAAATGTTCAAATAAAATTTGATTCGAGTTGATTTGAATTTTTGAATTTTTTTGAACATGAATTATTATAGAACAGTCGGTATCCTATTAAATATTAAAATTGAACTTATATCCTGAGTCCTTAAGGATAAGTTTCCTTTGCCGAACGAGTCGTTTCGTTAGGCTCGTTTCGGTTATGCTTTTGAGGTTGCATTGAAATTCATTTTGACCACTCCAAGTCAAATTTAACCAATTGATTTTGTATTGGAAAAGACAAGTAAAATTATAATTGCCCACATAATTTGACTTGGATTGGAAAATGAAAATTTGCTGAGAATTCCTCAGAGTTTACAGAATCACATACGGCAATTGCAATAAGAGTGACTTTGGTTACTTGATAGTAATTTATAAGCAATTGACATGACCCCTTATCACTCAGCAACGTTACTTTCGGGTGATTGAGAGAATCTGTCTCTTACACATCAAAGCTTAGTGTCTTTGATGTGTTTGGAAACTTGAATGTTGAAATTTGAACTTGAAATTGAATAAATAATCAACAATCATCCCAAAAGTGATATCCTAAGGATCCTAATTTTCTACAGCGAACATTATACAAAATTTGATAATTACTATGAAAACAAAATGAACGGATTCTGTTATTTAAGACTGGGGATTTTGGAACTAAGGGTACGAGAGGTTTCGATCACTCAAATATGGAAAACGTACATTAGAAATTAAAAAAAAAATTGTTATTTCATCCGATTTGAGATTGTTGGGGAGAATAGAAGTTCATAATAAGGAAAAGTGAAGACGAATTGGAAGCTTTTTGGTTTTTGTGACTTGTCTTCTGGATTCTTTCTTCTTGCTTTATAGGGAATTCATAGTCCCAAATCGGATTAAAGTGTGATAAATAATATCACTGTACGTTAAATTACAATATAAAACTTCATTCCAGAAACTGGGTGTCAAACTTTGACTTACCGAAAAAAAAATTAAGAGATATTAAAGCTCATGAAAATAGTTACAAGTACTTGATGAGGGAAAATAGAAAATCATTTCCAATTGACTGACCAATTTGTGTCGGCATTCTGACTGCTCAGTCCAAAATTGACAACCCTTCTTTGCGTTTCGGTTCTATTGTTTGGAAATTTCAACTCCGTTTGCCATATGTAGCTCAGAGTAGGTGAGAAGACCACGGTAAACTAATTCATATTGTGCCTGGATTCAAATAAAAATAGAATTGAAGCTACTATCACAAACGCAGTATTTTCTCTTATAAGTATCACTCGAGTACACTTACCGCATTTTGGAAAAGATTTTGACGCTGCGATCTCAACTTCCGAACAACACTGAAAACATCGACTCTTGATTCAGTCATCATCTGCTTTACGAGTATTGCCAGTGCCACAAATATACAACTCCGCTGTGCTCCATCACTGTAATCATACCAAATTATGCTTGTATCGTAAATAATTGGTTTGCTTTACAAAGTCGGTTAGATATAAATTTTATCTAACCTGCAGTGTACCACGGAAGGTCCTGTACTAATGTCTATGCTCTCTTGGTGCTTCAAAGTTGTATCGACTAGTTCTACGAGACCTCGTGTACTCTCAGGAACTTCACCAGTACCCACAGGCCAACCATTGTACTGAAACTGTGTCACAAGGTATGAGTCCTCTTGTTTAGAGTTAGTCACTGTAAACTCCCGTTTGTAATAAAATGGAAAACTTTGGCTCTGCATGTATTTGACCTTGATGTAGTCATGACTCGTCTCCTGATCCTTTTCCGGCCAGTAGCGCGGACAACTCTCTTCTCCCACTTCCGAAAGCATCACGATAGTCCGCACATTCTGTTCCACAATCATTCGCCAAAAGTCACCAATTGTATTCTCCAGTGGGTCTTGAGTCTTGATGAATTGTTCCGTATTGTCATAGCCCTGGACGATTATCAAAGTTAGTGCCAAACTCATAAAGTACCCTCATCAAGCCGTGAGAGATAAAGTACGTACCTCAATAAAGGATCCATTGATATAAGTGCATGTCTCGTTGCTTGAATTTGGCATAGGAGATAGAATAACTCTACAGCGATCATAAGGAATAACATTACCATGGCGGTTACGATGCCGGTTTTCATCTGATGCTCCTACAGAAAATGGCTTCCTATCCTCAATCACTTGTGACAGTTTCTTCAACACAGAAATTAACACAACTGAATATAATTCATTCCCATAATTAATTAGTTCCATGAAATAACAATTATCTTACCTCAAACTCTTCTTCCATTCGGGAAGTTAATTTCCCATCGTCACAACCTTTCAGTCTTTCGAGAGCAGTTTTAAAATCTGAAATCTTTACTTCTGTGTCTCCAAATTGAGAAGCTTCCATGAGGGCACGGTAGATGAAAATGTATTGTTTCTATAGAAAAAAAAACTTTAACATTATTTGTAAAATTGATGGGAAGAATGATAATAATCAAATTTACAAGAGACTGGACGAGAAAGTTACGTTGATGTCGTAAGTCACAAATAGTGTTAAAAATAGAAACAGAGTTTTCCTCAATGAGTTGTTCGAGAAGAGAATCAAGGGCAACGAGAGTCCCTGTCCGTCCAACTCCTGCCGAGCAGTGGACTAGGATTGGTCCTTTCTCTGGGGAGTATATTTCATTGAATCGCTTGATGAAACGAATGATTCCAATTGGATATTCAGGAGCCATAAAATCCTTCCACACTAAATAGTGATACTGATGGACTTCTCGCTCCTCATCCCCTTGCTCTGAAGGACGGCTACGCTTCAACTGCAGATTCCGTACCAAGTAATCTTAAAAGTACAAAAATAAAAATTAACTCACCAGACTAAACAGTTCCTGATTCGGCACTAAAACTTTAATCCAAAAGGATCAAAGCATTACCTGAAAATTCTTTCTCTGAATTATGTGTAACTGTGATTTCTCCGTAAACGCTAGATCCCTCAGCGGGAGAAGGCCAATATTTGGCACACTTTGTCTTATTATATTCCTCTGTGTTCGTAAGCATGAGGATGAGAGTAACACGTTGTTCCCAAACCAGGCGCCACCAGTCGACGACCGTTGCCTCCATGGGTCCTTGGGCACAAATAAATTTCTTTCTCTCCTTGTAACCCACGACAAAGTTAGCATTGATGTAATCCGAAGTATGGGACCCTCCGTCGGAGACGGACAGTCGAACCCTCGTCTGGTCGTAGGCTTTGATATCTGGGTATCGGTTCTTTCCAACGTTTTCTCGTTTATCCGATTCATGACAACTCCGATCCGAGAAGCGATCAGGTAAATTCTACAAAACGAATCAATATGACGCTTTACATAAAGTTTGTAACTAAAAATATAAATGTAATACCTCAAACTCTTGCTGAAAGCCTGAATCTCCCTCCTTATGCCGTTCTATGAATTCGGCAATAATCCTATCTCTTGGAATGGGTGGGATTTCGACAGTGTTCTCACTCGGGACCCATTGCTGACCTCGGAGTCTTCGACAAAGTTGTTGTAGGGAATGCGACAAGCCATATTCTTCATCTCCAGGCTCTTTCCTGCGCCATCGCATGACACACATGATTGCCAGAATAACGCTGACCATGGCCACGAGAAGGATTCCAATAACAAGAGAACCGAGACTCGTCCACTCCTCACTTGATGTAGCAATCGTCGGTCTCAATGGAGAAAAATACTTGCTATGTGCCACAACTTGCTCATTCCCTTCACTGATTACTATGAACCCACAGAAAATAATTTAGTACTTGAATAAGCAAAAGAAATTAAAAAAAATTTATTAATATATTTATTATGTTTGTTTATTACCGACTGCGTCCAAATAAGCAGTATATGTGCTCTCTGGATGAAGAGGTCCATCATAAACAGCTAGAATCGGAGAATTATTACTGGTAGAGCTTGCGTGGCGCTTCCGGTGCTGTTTTGGAGGCGGATGAGAATTTCTGTGGAAGTTTTGAGCACGTCGAAAATTGCCATTCGCACCTTGCTGATTACTGTCAGTTGAAAAGGAATGAAAGCAGTTTTCACAACTCAATCTTGAAGCTTCTCTTCCTGGAACTTCATCTCCTATCATAATATTTCGTGTTGTCTGCCTAGAAGTGGAATATAATTGGAAAATTCAAGTAAATTCACAAAATTGTGTAAATCAAAATGACGCTTTCATTTAGATTTCCCACGTTCTACTTAAGTGACTTACAAATCTGACATGGGAAGCATTCGAATTGAAAATCTTACACATTTGGATCCAGTAGCTCAGCGACATAAGCTCCTCCGATGCTGCTATTGTGTACTTGATCATACGACGACAATTTCATATGTCCCGGAGAGCCCAATTTGTCAAAAGAGTGAGGCTCATTGAGACGCACGACAACGATCCGGAAGCAGCAAACAGATCCATTGCGCTGAGAGATATAAGGCATTGTAATCATGAAATAGAACTGCTTCTTCCAAACAACAGTTCGCCAGTTGACTTTGCTCAACTCCTCTCGGTTAGGAATACTCGGTGGCATTGTGCAACCTCCGCTTGCCACTTCTCCACAAATCCTGATCTTTGTCTTTGCGCAAACACTGAGAGTAAAATGAAATATCAGTTTGTCATTCTTCTCTAAATTACCTGGACTTGGTTGGAAAAGAAATATGTGATACCTGAAGTAGTACATAGTGTTAGGTGGCTGATCCCGAAACTCTATAAATGTGTTCGTAACTGTTCTCTCAATAGAAGTAACTTCTTCAGTAATGTAGAGTCCAACTTGCCCACGATACGACACATTACCAAACAGCGCAACAGAGTACTCTACCACCAAGCCCTGTGGATTCTGTGGGGGATTCCACCTTGCTGTGATGAGTGAACTATGAGTGGACTGATTGTAGAAACATTGGACAGCTAGATTGAGAGGTGCCGAGGATATTCCGTCCATTGTTGTTGCATTCACTTCGTTCGAATAGGCATCACACTTGAATGTGAAGTTCGAACATGCGCTTATCTGCAAAAATATAGAATAAAATAAAAAGAAATAGAAAAATATTAGAATATCTAGATCATTATGAATTTTATGATTTACACACTTTTATAACATAGTCGGACCCTGGTTGGAGTTTGTCTATCAAATAAGGATTTTCATGGAATTCGTTATTCCATTCCACACCATTCTTCCCTTTGATATGAACTGAATAACGATGGAAAAACTCTGGCGACTCATCAGCCCAACCTACAGTTACGGAATTTGATGTATAGCCTTTCACTGTGACTGTTGGTATGAATGATGGATCTACAAACACATATACAATATGAAATATTAACTTTAGTTTACTTGGAGTATTCAACTTAAGATGGTTTGGTCTAAAAATATTTCAACTAACCATGATCTAAAGTTGTCACAACTACAAATGATGTTGCATTCCCACTTCCATGTGCACTCTTTGCGACAAGAGTGAAGCTAGAGTAATTTGTACGCGGATGGAGATTTTTCAAAATAACGTTCGAAATATTGATTGAAAGGGATTGAGACTTTGGACGAGAATCTGCTTCGACGTACTGAAATGTCAGATGTTTGAATTAAGCAAGTCAAAAGAGTCTTACAAAATTAAAAATTTATTTACCGTCAATCCCAATTCTAGAATTGGACTGTTCCCATCAAATGTTGTCCAATTGAGAAAAATCCTGTGTTTACCAATAGCCTTAATTACTGCGAAATCTACAACCGGAGGACCTGTAAAATANGCCTTAATTACTGCGAAATCTACAACCGGAGGACCTGTAAAATAAAATAATATCATACTTTAATTCACAATATTGTTACATAAAGTAAATGAATTGCATGATTCATACTCAACACTGTGAGTTCAATTTTTGAGATTAAATCCCCATATCTGCAGGAGTATGACCCATTCTGTTCTTGAGAAACATTTTCCAACCGCAGGGTTGAGTACGTGCTCGTCATATTCGAATAATTTTTAATTAAACCCTGACTAGACGAATTCAAGACCTCTCTCATCACGTGAAACCATATAAATTTCTCATTCAGTGGAAATCCCACCACCGAGCAACTCAACGTTACTTCAGATCCTTCTACTCTTCGCATATCAGGACCACTCGTCTCCAATTTGTATTCAGCTGAAAATAATAAATTATGCATTAGGTTGAGAGATGAGATCGTACACATTTTCCAATTAGATCAACCAAAATCACTTACTTTTGAATCTTAATGCGTGATTTACGTGAAGTTTATCCGCATGACATGTATAGTTCCCGAAGTCTTCCAATGAAATATGATTGAACGTCAAAACACTAAAGACAGGTTCACCAGACTCAAACTCGGGATCTGTCGTCTGTGGACTGGGTGTTACAAGAAATACGGAATCTCCTTGTTTTGTCCAGTAGGGACTTAGCGGTGATTTTGTGTTACAAATTAAACTCAGGGATTCCCCAATTTCCAAAGTCCCGTTCTCCGTTACATGAAGACTCGTACCAGAACCTGCCAAAAAAAATTATTTAAATGTTATGGTACATACTTTTTCCTCATTATCAACTTACGTGACATCCAGCCAAGAAATAACATGAACACATTCCCCCAAGACGGATTCATTTTCAATTGAATTTAGACGTTAAATTAACTAAATGTCTTAGAATGCAGTAAATAAGTATCGGCCATTAGATGTATTTCATCATTCTCTAAACAAACCATGAGGA
Source organism: Holacanthella duospinosa (assembly GCA_002738285.1). NCBI lineage: Eukaryota > Metazoa > Arthropoda > Collembola > Poduromorpha > Neanuridae > Holacanthella > Holacanthella duospinosa. Next base: position 14,143 of record NIPM01000241.1, on the reverse strand, counting down.
AAGAAAGATATATTCGAGCCAACTGTTGAATTAAAACTCATTGGTAATGGAATTATGATTTCCGTGCTTGTTGGTCTTGAGCCAAAATTTAGATGAACTGAAATTGTCAAGAGTAAAAAGTTCACAATNATGATTTCCGTGCTTGTTGGTCTTGAGCCAAAATTTAGATGAACTGAAATTGTCAAGAGTAAAAAGTTCACAATATAATATTAGTCTACTGAAAGTAAAAACATAAAACAAGAATGAAACATATTATTTCAGTTATTAAATTAGACTGGAAAGACAGGTCAAAAAAGGTTAAGGATGAATTGAATTAAGTAATAAAGAGTGACAATACCTAAACTTACCATACCGAGTTAAATATTTACAAATAAAATCTCTTATCTNATGATTTCCGTGCTTGTTGGTCTTGAGCCAAAATTTAGATGAACTGAAATTGTCAAGAGTAAAAAGTTCACAATTATAATATTAGTCTACTGAAAGTAAAAACATAAAACAAGAATGAAACATATTATTTGAGTTATTAAATTAGACTGGAAAGACAGGTCAAAAAAGGTTAAGGTATATGCAGAGTTAAGTAATAAAGAGTGACAATACCTAAACTTACCATACCGAGTTAAATATTTACAAATAAAATCTCTTATCTTCCAATCCAAACCCACAACACACTAGCCACCTGACACTACTAGGCTTATTATTATGGTTTTTTTTTCTTCTGTCTCTATCAGTTGAGTTTTAGTTTTGGTACTTTAGATTAGAAATTTACTATTGAAACTTTTAACTTACGTCAATGGCACTACTAGAAGAGATGAGATTAATTCACCAATGTACAAGCCGGTAAACTGTGTAGTGAATGGAATGGTTTACTAACCAGGGAGTCGAATTGTATAACAATTTAATCTTAATTATAGTATTTTACTTAACAATCATAATTCAATACGATAATCAAAGTCACAGGTCTTGTGAGCAGTTGAAAAGGAGACTTAATTCTCCAGTTGTCTTGTCGTCCCCTCCCCCACACTAACTGTAAAACCTTGACCAAATTTAAAAGCATGTACCAAAAAAATTGGGATTCTCCGTACTCTGCATCACTTTCTTATAGAAAATTATTTTGATGATTACTTAGAAGAAATTAATAAACTAACTCTCTAATTAATAAGAACTAAAAATTTTTTCTGATAATTTGATGAGGAAAATGCTTAATAAAATAATCCCAAAACGAATGAGGAGCGCAGTCAGTAGAGCAGCGAACGCCCCAACCCAAAACACTGAACCAACCAAGAAATAAGCCAATCCTCAAATTTCATTTTTACTTTTGAATACCCCGCCCTTACAAATGTCTCAAACCCTACCTACTTCAAGCATTATCAAAAAAAAATTTTTTTTTTACTTTTTACGAAAAAAGCATCAAAAAAAATTTTTTTTTTACTTTTTAAGAAAAAAGCATTATCAAAAAAATTTTTTTTTTTACTTTTTAGGAAAAAAGTATTATAAAAATAAATAAAATTCACTTACTTCCGGTTTACTTTCACTTTTCTAGGTTGTTTGCGTTACACACAACAGAAGACGTAAACACAAATATTATTTTTATTACGCTGGTTACATTAATTTAAGCGCTCACCTTCGCACAACGTCATATAATTATAATCTATCTAAACTCTCAGAAAAGCTCCACAGAGCGTAGTCTATGCATTAAAAATATAATTATGAAAAATACCAAATTGATCCCATCAAAACAAACCTTGTTTGGAAATTACACTAAAGAAAACAAAATGTCCGGAGAAAGTTACAATAATCGTTTTATGCACATTTCCTTCTTTTTTAAATCAAAATGAATATATTTAATGAAACATCGAATATCTAATAAAAAAAAAAAAAAAAAATTTTTATTAATAATAATAAATTATGTTGCTCAGCAACATAATTTTTTGAATAAATTTGGAACACCTCTAATTGCATCAGAACCTTTTTTTTTATTCATCAAAACACAATAATTTATTGATAAAGTTTTGGAAAAATTTTCACTTTTACACTATTTTCTACCCTGTAACAAAGTGCAAATAATATGCAACTTTCTCGCAAGCTTTGGCTCGATATAACATTAGATGATACATTGAGACTGTGGCAAGGTGACAGTGTATGTGTATTAATTAAATTAAATTTCATTAACAATCTTTCCTAATAGTTGTAATTGTAATATAGGATATACTCCCTAACTCTAATCACCAATGGCAGAAGAGCAAAAAAAATTAAACAATTTTTCATAACTTATTTTATACGAGATAAGCATTGCACTTGCTAAACTAAGTTTATTAGACTTAATCGCTTTTAGCGCCGTGTAAAAACAAAAGTGGGATATTAAATTAAGTTCTTTGCCTTGTGCATTTTTTTTTGTTTTGAGCTCTTTTGTTCTTGGCTTGAAAATTTTTTTACGCTCATTGTGACAATTTTTTAAAGAAAAAAATTGTGACACTGATTACTAAATTACTATCTAAATAAGAAGAAAAGGAAAATTATAGTGGTGAGACCAATAATTGTTTAGTATCAATACACAGTGGATTCCATTATAAATAAATTAGAACGAACGAGATTATGAGTTTAACTGGAGTTTATTACAGCAGTTAATATTATTCGAAAGGTTCAGACCTGATGATCGGGCATTCGAGGAGATCGCAATTACGACTCCTGAATTTTTTGAACCCAAATATAAGAAGTATTTTGAAGAATTTAAGGCACTACGACCTCGAAACAGCGGGCTAAATTATTACGATGACTGCATTCTGGACAATTCAGAAACTAAGAATGGGAATTCTCGTCATTATCAGAAGTTGATTATAATCGGGTTTAATACAACCGTATACGTTAGACTGTAAACTGTTGATCTATTCTCCCAACTAGGACCGAAATATTTGGTTCATTATAGGCGGAGCGCGGAAGCCAATCAAATTCAACTAAACTTCGTAAAAACAAATTTTGCTGATTGAAATGTTTGAATTTTCTTGGAGTATCAATTTTTTAGTATAAATAAGACTTTACATATAACGAAGAAAGGTTGCTTAAGGTTTGGTTTGCTCATTGTTGCATAACTTAAGTGTGATCTTTCTAGGTCTTCGATCACATTACTGCTGATATACCGGTACAAAAACTGACAGTGCAAACTGTCGAGGACTGTGAAGCTATGTTAATGGCCTTTAAAAAATATCATAAGATTATCCATGTGAAGAATATACCGAGACGAAGCAGATATTCGAAACTGACAATCGAGGAGATCGCAATTACGACTCCTGAATTTTTTGAACCCAAATATAAGAAGTATTTTGAAGAATTTAAGGCACTACGACCTCGAAACAGCGGGCTAAATTATTATGATGACTGCATTCTGGACAATTCAGAAACTAAGAATGGGAATTCTCGTCATAATCAGAAGTTGATTATAATCGGGTTTAATACAACCGTATACGTTAGACTGTAAACTGTTGATCTATTCTCCCAACTAGGACCGAAATATTTGGTTCATTATAGGCGGAGCGCGGAAGCCAATCAAATTCAACTAAACTTCGTAAAAACAAATTTTGCTGATTGAAATGTTTGAATTTTCTTGGAGTATCAATTTTTTAGTATAAATAAGACTTTACATATAACGAAGAAAGGTTGCTTAAGGTTTGGTTTGCTCATTGTTGCATAACTTAAGTGTGATCTTTCTAGGTGTTCGATCACATTACTGCTGATATACCGGTACAAAAACTGACAGTGCAAACTGTCGAGGACTGTGAAGCTATGTTAATGGCCTTTAAAAAATATCATAAGATTATCCATGTGAAGAATATACCGAGACGAAGCAGATATTCGAAACTGACAATCGAGGGGATCGCAATTACGACTCCTGAATTTTTTGAACCCAAATATAAGAAGTATTTTGAAGAATTTAAGGCACTACGACCTCGAAACAGCGGGCTAAATTATTATGATGACTGCATTCTGGACAATTCAGAAACTAAGAATGGGAATTCTCGTCATAATCAGAAGTTGATTATAATCGGGTTTAATACAACCGTATACGTTAGACTGTAAACTGTTGATCTATTCTCCCAACTAGGACCGAAATATTTGGTTCATTATAGGCGGAGCGCGGAAGCCAATCAAATTCAACTAAACTTCGTAAAAACAAATTTTGCTGATTGAAATGTTTGAATTTTCTTGGAGTATCAATTTTTTAGTATAAATAAGACTTTACATATAACGAAGAAAGGTTGCTTAAGGTTTGGTTTGCTCATTGTTGCATAACTTAAGTGTGATCTTTCTAGGTGTTCGATCACATTACTGCTGATATACCGGTACAAAAACTGACAGTGCAAACTGTCGAGGACTGTGAAGCTATGTTAATGGCCTTTAAAAAATATCATAAGATTATCCATGTGAAGAATATACCGAGACGAAGCAGATATTCGAAACTGACAATCGAGGGGATCGCAATTACGACTCCTGAATTTTTTGAACCCAAATATAAGAAGTATTTTGAAGAATTTAAGGCACTACGACCTCGAAACAGCGGGCTAAATTATTATGATGACTGCATTCTGGACAATTCAGAAACTAAGAATGGGAATTCTCGTCATAATCAGAAGTTGATTATAATCGGGTTTAATACAACCGTATACGTTAGACTGTAAACTGTTGATCTATTCTCCCAACTAGGACCGAAATATTTGGTTCATTATAGGCGGAGCGCGGAAGCCAATCAAATTCAACTAAACTTCGTAAAAACAAATTTTGCTGATTGAAATGTTTGAATTTTCTTGGAGTATCAATTTTTTAGTATAAATAAGACTTTACATATAACGAAGAAAGGTTGCTTAAGGTTTGGTTTGCTCATTGTTGCATAACTTAAGTGTGATCTTTCTAGGTGTTCGATCACATTACTGCTGATATACCGGTACAAAAACTGACAGTGCAAACTGTCGAGGACTGTGAAGCTATGTTAATGGCCTTTAAAAAATATCATAAGATTATCCATGTGAAGAATATACCGAGACGAAGCAGATATTCGAAACTGACAATCGAGGGGATCGCAATTACGACTCCTGAATTTTTTGAACCCAAATATAAGAAGTATTTTGAAGAATTTAAGGCACTACGACCTCGAAACAGCGGGCTAAATTATTATGATGACTGCATTCTGGACAATTCAGAAACTAAGAATGGGAATTCTCGTCATAATCAGAAGTTGATTATAATCGGGTTTAATACAACCGTATACGTTAGACTGTAAACTGTTAAAGACCATTAACATAGCTTCACAGTCCTCGACAGTTTGCACTGTCAGTTTTTGTACCTAGGGATTGCAATTGAAGACCGTCCCCGATCAGGGAATCGGGGATTTCGGGGAAATAGATTCCCTGGAAACGCCGGGGATCCCCGATCGGGGAAAATAACATCAGCATAATAGAATTAAGTTGTGTTTTTTCTTTTTGTTATTTGTTTAAAAAATTTTTTTCATAATAATTATTTTTTTTTCACAAAAGTTTGTTGTGAATAGTGAAATGCAAAAAAACAAAATCGGGGGACCGACGGGGAAAACGGGTTTTTCCCCGTCCCCGTTGTCGGGGCAATTTTCCCGCCAATTGCAATCCCTATTTGTACCGGTATATCAGCAGTAATGTGATCGAACACCTAGAAAGATCACACTTAAGTTATGCAACAATGAGCAAACCAAACCTTAAGCAACCTTTCTTCGTTATATGTAAAGTCTTATTTATACTAAAAAATTGATACTCCGTTTGTTCGATCACATTACTGCTGATATACCGGTACAAATAGGGATTGCAATTGGCGGGGAAATTGCCCCGACAACGGGGACGGGGAAAAACCCGTTTTCCCCGTCGGTCCCCCGATTTTGTTTTTTTGCATTTCACTATTCACAACNAATAATAATTATGAAAAAAATTTTCTAAGCAAATAACAAAAAGAAAAAACACAACTTAATTCTATTATGTTGATGTTATTTTCCCCGATCGGGGATCCCCGGCGTTTCCAGGGAATCTATTTCCCCGAAATCCCCGATTCCCTGATCGGGGACGGTCTTCAATTGCAATCCCTAGGTACAAAAACTGACAGTGCAAACTGTCGAGGACTGTGAAGCTATGTTAATGGTCTTTAACAGTTTACAGTCTAACGTATACGGTTGTATTAAACCCGATTATAATCAACTTCTGATTATGACGAGAATTCCCATTCTTAGTTTCTGAATTGTCCAGAATGCAGTCATCATAATAATTTAGCCCGCTGTTTCGAGGCCGTAGTGCCTTAAATTCTTCAAAATACTTCTTATATTTGGGTTCAAAAAATTCAGGAGTCGTAATTGCGATCCCCTCGATTGTCAGTTTCGAATATCTGCTTCGTCTCGGTATATTCTTCACATGGATAATCTTATGATATTTTTTAAAGGCCATTAACATAGCTTCACAGTCCTCGACAGTTTGCACTGTCAGTTTTTGTACCGGTATATCAGCAGTAATGTGATCGAACACCTAGAAAGATCACACTTAATCTATTCTCCCAACTAGTACCGAAATATTTGGTTCATTATAGGCGGAGCGCGGAGGTCTATTAAACCTGGAGTTCTTATAACGGAATCCACTGTATCAAGTATACAAAAAATTATTGATACTCCAAGAAAATAATAATAAATTTAAATTCTTGTATAGATTCAAATAAAATTTGAATTCAAATCTGAATGGATGAATATGAATTTTTAAATTTTCTTGGAACATCAATAATAAATACTGTATGTAAGATACATGTGATACACAATTACACCATTAAGGTTCGCTTAAGGTATGCATACTTCTCAGTATTTGATTTCTTTTAGTATGAGAATACGAATACGGTTTAATCGAGAAGAATTTCTCGTGGTTCATGAAACTCGACTTCTTCCAACTGGTGACCCATGGGATCATTCATATCGTTTCCCAGTAGCGGATTCTGAAACTCTCGTTGCGATTCATCCTGTAAGGAATCAATTTCCACATCTTGCTCAACAAGACTGCGATATCCCCGTTCATCATGAGAGTCCTAAAACATTGAAAATCAAATTCTAGTTTAAGTCCTGTTTAAAAGTTTCAAAATGCTGATGGTGAGGGATTTTTCAGTCATATTAAAATGAACCACATGTATCTCTACAATTGAATTTATGTTAACATTACACTCTCCATATGTTGGACCTTTTCCAACTCTTTGTCAAGGCTGTGATTTTCATTGGATGGATGCTGTGGAGAAAACATCTGTGAAGGTCCATCATCCATTCGGTAAATATTTGATGGAGAGTCCCATGTAGCACGTGAGTGATTTCTTGGCAGTGTACCTCTTGGTTGCAGTGCTTTCAATCGCTCATTTAAACAGTAGTTTTGAGCGAGCTGATTTCTACAAGTTTCTTGAAGTTGATTGATGTACCACTGTTGATCTTTACATTGTTGGAAATATGTGGGCGCACGCACATCGAATCTAAAAGAAAGACACGCTTAGTTAGTCTAAATAGTTATTTAGAAATTTCACTTCTACACATTTATTTTATTTTGTCAGAAAAATAATTTACCTTAGTTTTATAATATCAATCTGTGGTTCCCAGTAGCCTTCACTTTCGAGTAAATCAAGTCGAAAAAATCGATTGTAGCCCCAGCATTCCCCTGTTTCAAAATCCGAAGCAAATTCTCGTACCATATTTTTATTTGTATCAATCCCAAGAGAACTTGTAGGATGTATCAATTCAATCCGGTATTCGTACCTGAGAAATATTTTTAAATAAACCCAAGAAATATACCTATTCCTTCTCTAGATTACAGTATCAAAATTACTTGGAAGTCTTCGGTGGACCTTCACTAAGTTCAAGAAAAACAGACAAGTATGATCCACGAACAACCCCATTCCCATCAGGATAAACTTTCAAACGCCAACTCAGACCATTCACTTTGAGTGGCTCGGAATAAAATGGATCAGCCTTAGCCCGGAGTGTGCTATATTTTTGAATTTCAAACGTATTGTTGTCATAGATTGGAACCAATTCACTAGAGATGTACAAGTATATGACTGTTAAATTTGAGACCATTTGTGTTTACAGAGAATGAGATGGAGCTAATTTTACCTTGAGAAATCAACTTTTACTGTTGTGGTGAACAAATAAAAGTTCGTTAGAGCATCTTTTATGGTCTGAATAATTTTATTCCGATTGTTGATAAGTTCACTCTTAGGTCCCTCCATCAACTTCTTATCAATCTGTAAAAAATTAAGAAATATGTTTCATGTTGTTTCCTAACCAAATAAAGTGAATCCTGCACAAAGTTCATTAAAATTAAAAGAGTTACTTCAATCAGCATTGTCTCTATCTCCTCAGATTGTCGGCTCAAATGACCCTTCAGATTTATCAAACTCGACAACTTAGACTTGAGGTGCGAATCCAATCTAATTTTTTGAAAAGATTTATTTAAACACCATTGGTTAAACATGAAAAATATTTTTTACCTAGCAATCATAAGCTCGACAGCATTTCGTATTTCACGAACTCGTTGGTCTTTGCCAGCACGAACTTGTTCAATATTTTTCTCCACGTCTTGGATTGCTCCAATGATTTCCATGAGCCTTCGCCGAAGGTCTACAGCATGTTCTTGAACCTGTCGACAATGTTCCTTGTAGACTTCGTCCAAGGGTTTGAAGTTATGCCCAGCGTGAGATGAACTCCAGAGAGCACACTCGTGACAGATACAACAATCACAAGAATTACAATACACCGACAGTTCCTCTTTAACGTGTGTGGTGCAGCTAGCGGTGAAAAACAAAGTTAGATATTTACTGGGAACATTAAACCTAAAGCCAGAATTACCGTTCAGACGGAAAATTAACTTCCAATAGAGATTCACACATTCTAGCATTCTCTACTGAAGGTTCTTTCACTTGAAGAGAGTCCAATTGCTGAGTAACTTCTTCAGCCCAACGACAGTTTACAACCTCATGTATATGAAGTGCTGCTCGACAATGTGGACATTGGGCTCTTGTCTCAATCAGCCATCTCCGAATACAAGAGTAACAGCAAAGCTTCGAACAGTGGGGACACATGTGAGCATCTCGAAGCTTTTCCATGCAAATAAAGCAACGAAAAATTTCAGCCAAGCTCTGCAATGAAATAACACAAAAAAAAAATCGTTAGGTTAGTTTCGGTCTAGGTTAACATCAGTGTAAAATTCGATTAGACTACCTCCATGGATTTTAGTTTTGTGCTAATGGATGAACTCGAATTCATTTCACCTATTTATCAACGGAATCAGCTGCCTCTGCCTGTATAGACAAAGAGAGAGTTCACCGACAAAATTCTGAAGAATTAAATTATTAACAATGGTTGAATCAATATTACTAGTTAGTTACCTTGATATTCTTACCAAACTTGAAGCAAGAAATGAGGATGTCGATGGAGTTGAATACAAAGTACCGAAATGCCTTACTTTATGACCTGAAGTAAGTTATTATAATTACCGAATGAAGGAGCAGGGAAGGACAAAGGATAACAAAAGAAAAGAAAGAATGAAGTGTTGGGCATCAGCCAGTTTTGGGCACTACATCCGGCTGGAGTAAGGCAGAGCCCGCTGCATGCTACAGCCCAGCAAAAAAATCTCCTTACTACAGCCCACTGCTACAGCCCAGCATAAAATCACGTTACTACAGCCCATTACTACAGCCCAGCAAAAATTGCCTCTCCAACAGCCGATGCCTACCGCCCAGTGAAGAAAAATATATAGACGCTTGAAATTTTTTGCTGGGCGGTAGCATAGGATTTTTTGCGGAACAATTAAAGGAAACGGACTCCTTATGGAATTGGATAAGTGATACATCAATCGCTCAGAAATTTAATGTAGATTAACAACGGATGAAACATCAATTGTTGGCGGTCAAGTCAAATTTTGCAAAACTTTTGCAAGTTTGTGGCAAACAAAAAATTTTTTATAGCGACTTACCCAAATGTAATAGTGCGGGGGAAATTTTGNTTTTGCAAGTTTGTGGCAAACAAAAAATTTTTTATAGCGACTTACCCAAATGTAATAGTGCGGGGGAAATTTTGTTATTCCGAAGCACCTCAAATTTTGATTAAATTTATTTTGTAGGCTAATAAGGGGTCGCAGATCACGAATATGAAAAAATTTNTTTTGATTAAATTTATTTTGTAGGCTAATAAGGGGTCGCAGATCACGAATATGAAAAAATTTTCATCGGAAACGAATAAAAAAATAGTTATGAATTTCTCGAAATGGAACAAAAATAGGATTTAATATTCATTCGTTGTTAGGATTAGTATTAAGTTGTTAGGTTATTAATCAACAAAATATTTCATCAGTATTTAGTCATCACGCAAAANTGTTAGGATTAGTATTAAGTTGTTAGGTTATTAATCAACAAAATATTTCATCAGTATTTAGTCATCACGCAAAAAGAAATGGCGGCTCACAATCTCCGGCGCGCATCGCGCGCCTCCGATAGCTGTTGAACGAGCCGAAGGCTCGTTCANACGAGCCTTCGGCTCGTTCAAACGCCGCGGGGAGATATGGTCTGAACTACCTGAACGCGATATCCGTTACAGGTATGCAATCACGCTCAACTAACCCAATCACAATTGTGCATGTTACCGATCCGTGCTTGCGTGAATACGTATAGGTTGGCTTTAAGCAGCGGTTGCCAAAGCCTTATATAACTTATGCAGGGATGTAGCATTGGGATGTAGCCCACACCATCCTTCCAAAAGGATTGGCCCTTAAAAGGGCCATTGTTTGTGCACTACTAAGAGTTAGGTACACATTTAAATTAATTGGTGAGGTCACAGACTTCTCACCCAGAAATTCTTGGCCAGAATGATACAAAATGAAAAGAGAAGAGTATCTGTGATTTATGCCTATATGTAACTTTGGACTGTAGCAACGGACTNAATGATACAAAATGAAAAGAGAAGAGTATCTGTGATTTATGCCTATATGTAACTTTGGACTGTAGCAACGGACTATAACAAAGGACAGTAGTAATGGGCTGTAGTAATGGGCTGTAGTAACGTGATTTTATGCTGGGCTGTAGCAGTGGGCTGTAGTAATGGGCTGTAGTAAGGAGATATTTTTGCTGGGCTGTAACATGCAGCGGGCTCTGCCTTACTCCTACCAAAATTTTTAAATTCAAACTGAATAACTAAATAGATCTACTAATAATCTAAGGTAAGGTAATGTGTAGAGACTAAAGAGTACTTCAAACTTTCGCCAGAGAGTGGCGTCCATAAATATTTTAGATGTCCATCCGTCCACGTCCATAAATAATTTTCTTTTTCTTCGTCCAACCATCCATGTCCATGGATGGATGGACATACTGAAAATGTCCATGGACGCTACTCTCTGACTCTCGCATAATGGTTGAAGAGAGAGAGGCTTTGAGTACAAATTTTCCCAAGTCCGGCTTATGTTATGTTTACATAACCTGACATGGGGTTATGACGGTATGACGGTATGACAGTTATGAGTAGAATATTTTGACTTTGATATCGTAATTCAATATCGAAGCATCTTACATAGTAAAACATTTCGTGATCAAATTATGTTAGAGATTGACTTACATCTGGGTCTTTCCTTGATATACAAATCAACGGTTATGTCACCTAAAGTTGTTTCAATTACCACGGACATTACTGATTGTTGCAGTTGTAAGTTGCAACAATCGAAGCTAAGAATTCAAATTTAAGTTCAACTCCAACAAAGTGTAAGTTAATTAATGACACTTGACACTTGACTGGACTCGTCGCTGTCAACTATGGACATTTGCAAATTAAAATCGTCGTCGCGTCGTTGGCACCGCTGGCTGTGTTGTTTACACCTTACGTTTTAACTACCGTCGCCGTTAATTTTACAAAAAATGACAAAAAAAACTAAAGTTTAACTACAAATTTCCCGCGTTTTGAAAATTTAAACTGCAAAAATTATTACACTGGCACTTGCATTATGATTAAGCTTTTTATGAAAAAAAAAACTTGCTCAAAAACAAAAAAAAATTTTATCGTTTTTGTTTTTCAGTTTTTGACCTCTCTGATGTCTGACGTTGACCTACAAATTGAAATTATTATCATTCAAAATTCTATTCTATTCCAAATTTATTCTTAATCATGCAAAATAAAGATTTAGTTAAATTGATTGTTGGAAGAAAAAAAATCTGTTTTGGAATAATAATTTAATTTTGAAACCGAGATTTTCTAAAGTCATTGGGATATTGGTTACCTTGAATTTACAAGATTAGGCAACTTTTTGTAACCAATCAAAAATGACCTTGAGGTCGGCTTCTTCACCATTCCCTATCCCTTCAGCAAATTCCACCTTAAAATCAGAAATACCAGAATCAATTCAACTAATAAAAGAATTGACGACAGTCAGACTCAAATCTCTTCAAGAAGTATAAAATTTTTGAATTTTGAATTACCTTCATTGGATATAATTGGTCAAACTCAAAGTCTCTGTCTAGTCTTCCTAACATCTTTGATGAAGCAGATGAATTTCCGCTAATTGATTCCAAACTGGCGGATTTAGTAAGTCGAAGGGTAGTACTGGAATCAAGACCAAAATTACATAAATTAGATAATGTTAAGTACAGATCCAATTATGATTTTGACATGAAGAAAATGAGAATTAAAGTACATACATTTCACGCTCCAGTTGAAGACGAATGACTTTGGTTCCTTTTGCAGTTGGGAGATCTTGTTTGTTAGCAAATATTAAAATATCAGGTTTGACAGAATTAACAATAGAATCTGTGAGAACATCATAAAGTACTTCTGCAGCATCTCGAATTGATTTACTTCCTCCAGCAGCATCCACAACACAGAGTATTCCTCGTACACCAATTTTATTTGAATCCCAATACTTCATTCGTACTTTCTCATGCCCAGGGAGATCTTTGAGAATTAATGGAGCTTTTGCATCACCTGGTACTTCATATTCTGTTATATTTGGAGAAGTTGACGTCACTGTATCTACATCCTTCCCAAATCCAATCCGTATAAATATGGCCGTCTTCCCTGCTTCCGACGGACCAACAATTATGATCGAACGCCCTCGTTTCTTGTTCCGAATGTAAAAGTACACTGAGAAAAAATACAAACAATGCTTTAGTTTGTTATAATCTAAATCTAAACTAACTAGATTTATCAAATTACTACTTCATAATTTCTATCAACTCTTGGGTCAGATTTAGACAGCGGTTGCTGATGCCTGCCGCCCAGCAAAAATTTCCCATGCCTACCGCCCAGCTTACATAAAAACCTAACCCTAACTAAGGTAAGCATGGGTTGTGCTTTGTGTTGAGCGGTAGCCATGAGGAATTTTTGCTAGGCGGTAGGCGTCAGCGACCGCTGCCTAAATCCAACCAACTCTTGTCTTTGTAAATCTTAGGTACTTACTTATTGTCAGAAAAACAACAAGAATAGAGAAGAAAACTCCGACCATGACTGGATCTTTTATAGCTATCCCTCCAGGCTGTCTTGTTGACTTTGATTTCCCTGTATTCGAATCGTTGTCCATTGCTCCTTTTATTTTCAATTACGCAGGTTTAGCCGGTGCTCCGTGTACCTTACTAAGTTAACAATCTGCTTCTTACCATCTAAATCAATCCGAATTGAACTTTCTGAAAAATTAATAACCACATTAATTAATTAATAAATGATGAGCAATACTAAAAGCTTACGTACCTAGACGATCAAGGTACACTGCAATGTACGGTACAGTAGTAAGGTTAGTTGATTAATAAATTACGATTAACTTTGTCCTCCTACGGAAATGGTCAAATCTCGGCGTTTGGCTTTGGGCTCTGCTCGGGCTCGCACTCTTAAAAATATCTTTCTTGAGCTCTGCTCAGCTCGAACTCAGCTATTAAAAAAAAATTTTTTTTTTTTTGGTTCATCTTGTGCTTGGGTTATTTAACAAAAAAAAAATTATTTTTAAGGGTTCTGCTCAGAATCATTTGAAAATGCTCCATTGGACTCTTTTCAAAATTCCAACTAGGTAATACAAATTTTTTTTGAAAATGTTCACTTGAACTCTTTAGCAAAAAGCTACATTGTGTTCGATTTTTTATTCTTTTGAAA